>MQRK01039378.1:0-15491 GCA_001938485.1 Girardia tigrina | reverse complement strand
GTTTTTTATAACTTCTTTTCTTTTCAAAAACAAATCTATTGTTCTTTTGTATTAATTATTTTTTTATAATTCTTAAATAAATCATTGATTATAAATATTATCCCAATAATAAGGCTTCACTTAACATCCAGGGTTAAGTAGAGTAATCCCAGTTTGAGGATGGGTTACCTAGAGCGATGGAAGCTGAAGGAGGGAGAGAAGAGTGTATTAATTGTATTGTTTTATATTAAGTGTAAATTTAAAAAAATATAAAATTATAAAAATAACTATCACTCAATTTTCAATGAGATTTGTGAAGGCTGACGTTTAAAGTAGTGTAAAACGTCTACTTAAGAGTATAAAACTCTTAATTTTTCAAAAATTTAATGTGGGTCTTTAAATTTACTGATTTTTAGTGAATCATGTGTAAAAATAGTACCTGAGTTCAGGTTTTTGGTACTAAGACTAACAAATTCAGAGGTCATTTTCAGTTCTTATGTTACAATTTTTAGCGTGATAATATAGATTATATTAAAAAATATATAAAGTTTAGAATTTATTTAACATCCATAAAAATAATGAAATAATGTATAAATTCTGTATTAATATCATAAAAAATATATCTGATAAATAAAATTACAAGATTGAATTTAATTAAGGAAATTAATCAAAAAAATAATATTAAAAATAAAAAAAATCACATAATAATAAAAAAACTTTTTTTATCCTTTCAAAAACAATAAATAAAAAAAAACAAAAGAAAAAGTTTTTTCTATTTTGCAATTTCTTAATTACAATAAAATTAAATTTTTTTTCCACAAAAACAATCAAACCAATGAAAATAAAATTTCTTATCATACAGAAAAAAATTTTTTTTATTTATTTTAATAATAATAATTATTATTTTCTGTTAGATAAAAATTTTTTTTATCAAGATTCCAATTGGGAGATATGATGAGTTGTTAAATAAATACGATTATTATTTACAAACACAAAACCGAAAGAAAAAAAGAGAGAAAGAGAGAGAGAGAGAACGAGAAAAAACACGAGAAAGAGCAACAACAATAACAGAAAAAAAATATTTAGACTATTTTTCTCTTTGGAATTTTCGTTTATTATTATTATTATTTTTTTTGATATTGAGA
The DNA here is from genome assembly GCA_001938485.1 of Girardia tigrina. Classification (NCBI taxonomy): domain Eukaryota; kingdom Metazoa; phylum Platyhelminthes; order Tricladida; family Dugesiidae; genus Girardia; species Girardia tigrina. The sequence continues at coordinate 14,367 of MQRK01039378.1, read as the reverse complement.
TTGAAATTCTATTGGATAATTTGGAAAATAAAACAATCGGCATTTCCTTGATAGATTTCAATCAGCTTCTCGAGTGAGATTTCATTCATCGATCGAAAGAAGTGTTACTAACGCTTTCGACTGTGATTGGTTGAATTGCGTGTGTGTATGCGGATGGCCAGTGGGGGATATCTCGATCTTCCATATCAATGCCACTCTGTCATGCGGAGAGTGTCGACAGAAAACGACAGTGAGCCGATAGTAAAAGAGAAGACACACAAACAAAATTAAAAAAAAAAATAAACTACGCGCTCATCATGACGGTGTGTATTATCTGAGTGTATTTTTTCAGCGAGGTAATAAACGCACACACAAACACAATGAAAAATATTGCATACAAGCCGATTAACTAGCATCCGCACACGCGTTTGCACACACAGACTCCGACCACTCATACAACAGTATATGCACTACCAGCATCGATAAAAATAAATTAATCTATTGTTCGTTTTCAAAGCAGCATAAATTTGCAACATCAGCTCTTTCGTAGTAACTCAAGTATTACATTTGCGCTATTATCAATTCCATAATATCAAGAATCCATTGCGCAGAGAGAAAAAAGAGAAAAAAGAAACAAGAACCAGTAGCCATATATCTATTCATTGTTCCAGTATTCTATTACTATTATCAAATATTACTGGGATAAATCAATTGACTTTGCCATCTGAAACAATAAGTATTTGAATAAAAACAAAAAACAAGAAAAAGAAAGAACAACAGCAGCAGCATACACCGCGTCGATTCCAAAAAACAAAAAAACAATAAACAACAAAACAAATAGAACGATTCCAGCCCGAGTGTTAACGAAAAAAATATATTGGAACTCTAGTTTGTTTGTGTTTGAATTATTTATCAGGAACAAAAAATAACGCGAAAGGTAAAGACCCATTTTAATATTCATGTCGTTACAACCTCAATTTCGTGGTCAAATGCCCATGATCTTCGATACGCCTTTAGACATGGTCGACAGTCTTCGAGACGATAATCTCGGAATGCAAAGTGTCGTCAATGACTTTTATCAGTCGACGAATCAATCTCCGGCCGACTCGAATCCGACGGAGCTCAACGTTTTCCGTTCGACAAATATGGGCCGAGTCGACTATTCCCGATCCAATCATTCCGAATCCGGAGTCGATCATCCGTTTTTGATGGAGAATCAGTTAAATTATCGCGTGTCAATGTTACAACAACGACGGGATCAGATCTGTGAACAAAGTGATTCGAATCAAAATTATTTTAAAATCGATCCGAACGATTATACGGGTTATATGTTGAGTGGGTTGCTTCAGAACAATCGCGACGAAGAGGAAATGTTGAAGCATTTACAACGGCAACAAAATATGGAAAAATCGGTCAATAGTTATTATCATAATGATAGTGATGGCAGTCTGACGAATTTGACGAGTATGAAGCGAACCAGTTCGAATTATACGAATGAAGACGAATTTCTGACCGGTTCAATGATCCACGAGAAAGACATCAAACAGGAGAACTTTCATTGTGACGAAATTCTCAACTCAAGTCCGGAAGGAAAGGATAATCAAGTAGAATTTGTTTTTTTATTCTTTTATTTTTTTTTAATATTAATAATTAATAAAAATGATCTCTTAATTTGATCTAAATTTTGATCCGGTGAAAATTATCTTTTTGATAATTTAAAAAAAAAGTTTTTTGATTTTATTTAGTCAAATAAAAATTTATTTTTGATCACGTCGGTTTTTTTTAAAATATTATTAATGTCAATTGACGATACAAAAAAATGTTTTAATATTCTTTTTCTTATTTAAAATAAATCATTAAATATAAAATATAAAACGTTTTTATTATTATTATTTGTTTTAGAGCCGTATGAAATCCGAAAACGCGAGCGTCATTCAAATCAATCAAAATGCCGGTAAACAAATTGATAAAAAAGAAACGCGAATCCGGAGACCGATGAATGCTTTTATGGTTTGGTCGAGGGGTCAAAGGAGGAAGATGTCAGTTGAAAATCCAAAGATGCACAATTCAGAAATCAGTAAACGGTTGGGATCAATGTGGAAGTCGTTGAGTGAAATTGATAAGAAACCCTTTATCGATGAAGCGAAACGATTGCGTGCAAATCATCAAAAAGAACATCCGGATTATAAATACCGACCAAGACGTAAGTCAAAAATCGCGGCCAATAATCATCCATCAGTCGCGACCTCCATGGCTCAAGATAAACATGGTAAAAAATACGTAAATTCCACCAGTGGACATCACAGTAATCAAAATATTGCTTCAACTTCTTTAGCGTCAGATTTCCATTTCCAACAACTTCAACAGGATTCGGCAAATATTTATCTCAATCAGCAAACGGGCCAAGGGTCTGGTTATCCAAATTATCCTGTCTGTTTAGATCCAAATTATGGACATATGTATTACACCCCGAATGGGATTATATATCCTCAGGGTCAGTTGCAACCTATTTCTACTCTTAGTAGCTTACAAGCTCCGATTTCCCAGAAATCCAATTCCCATGGAGCTCCAACCAGTAATCCAGCCAGTTCCAATCATTCGAGCCCGTTAACGTATAACACTACAACTCCTGTCGGCGGAAGTTCAAGTAATATCCTTAACTATCAGCCCGTCAATCCTCACTGTTTCACGATTTCTCCACAACTTCTAGACAGCAGTTTTCTGACAGCAAACACCCCGAATATCATGTTCCATAATCCATCCTCGGCATTCAGTTTTCCATCCTCCAACTCCATGAACAATTTCAATGGTGTCGAACTCACTCCCCTTTACACCTCATCACACAACTCTCCCGATTCCAGCAGTCATCCGAACACGAATCTGAACTCTATATCGACAACCCATGTCGCGAACGAGTTATCAAATCATCTCGGTAACCGAATCGACTTATTCATTAATCAGAATATGCTTGCAGAAGGATCACAAAACAATTCCAACAATCAATCCCTCACACTGCAACAACAAACAATTGCTTTCAACAATATCTAATATACATATATATATATATTATTATATATATATATATATATATAGCAAATAAAATTCACTAATTGAAGATCTCCACCAAAAACCAAACCAAAACTCCAGATTGATATTCATATAAATCCTGATTTTTTATTTTACACAAATTTTTATTTTCCATGACTGTGTTTATTTGCACGCAAATCGATCTTTTTTTTCTTGTGAGTAGCCGAGTGAGATTGCTATCGTTGATCGGTGCAGATCAATACCAGAAACAATGAAACGAATTACCTCATCCACCGATGACGTCACGATGTTTCTTGAAAATTCAAATTTCCAATCGATAAGACCGAATCGATTAAACGAAAATATATTATATAAATATAAATATAAATTTTCAATTTAATAACGAAAACCAATTCAAATTCAAGAAATTTTGAATTCGAATTGATATTGACAAAAAAAAACCAAGAAAACCCAATCCACCAATCTAATCACAGATCGATCAATCAATAAATCAATCAACCAATCAAATTCAATTATTAATTTATGTATTTTTCACGAAAGAAAAAGAAAGACGAATCTTGCCGCCATGTTCAAATTGTAAATAATAATAATAATATCGCATTATTAAACGACAAAATATTGTATATTGTAAAACGAACTATTTATTGTTTTATTGTTTCATTTTTATTTTTGACCATTTGCAAAAAATAACATTTTATTGGCAACACCATGGGCCTTTTTGTATTTAGTAGATTAGAAACTACAAAAAATTTAAATTGGTGTTCTTTTTTTTTTATTTGTAATGTTTCTTGGATTACTTCTTTTTTTGTTCCATCAGTTCTCTCTTTCTTTCCTTCTTTCTCTGTCTCTCTCTCAATTCTTTCTGGTGGAAAAAAAATAGTTTTTTCTGTATTTTTTTTGTGCTGAAACAAAAAAAGTAAAAGAAACGCTTATTAATATTTATTTGATAATTGTTGAAAATAAAAAAAATATATTGTGTTGATAAAAATATATCAATTTGATGCTTTTGAGTTATGTTATTTATTATTATTATTATTATTATTATTTTATTTTTCAGAATTTATTTAATTAATTTTTCAATTAAATAAAAAGTAACTTATTGATTTTTTGTGATTGAATTTTTAAAGATTGCGCATTTTTTGGAAGCTGGTTGATCTGAGCTGCTGTGAATGAATTCTGTGAGATTAACGTATGTGTCGTTGTGTGCGTGGGGGTATGTGTACCTGCCGAGATGCGCCGTATATACATGTGTGTATGTATGTTGATTTGATCATTGTCATCGTCATCATTAGTGAGTCAACCAACCGTATCAGATCACGAATTTTTTGTATATTTTACTGATCCATAACTCTATGCTACTTAATTTACTAATCATCGGTCTTTGATCAATATTTAGTTACTGAACATATTTGATCTTTGTAAAACAAGTTGATAAATCGAAAAAAAAGATTAGAAATTTATAAAATTAAGTCAAATTATTAAATAATAATATTATTAATAAATTTGACAAATCAAATTCAAAAATTCAAAAATATTAACTAAAATAAAAATAATATTATTTTTATTTATAAATTTAATTTAATATTTTTTTCTAATAACCTTATTATCGGTTTTAATTAAATTAATAAAATTTTATTTTATTTAAATATATTTAAAAAAAATGAATTGATAAACGATATTTTAATTTTTAGAAAAATTATTGGATTTTTAAATTGAAAAAATCAAATTTTATTTTTCCTTTACGAATGACTTAAAATCCGATCATTAAAAGGACATCATATTTTAATATATGATGTATATATTGGCATACCATCAGTGATCTCATCTTCATATTGGTGTAGGCTCAACAACACCTACTGATTATATGTACAAATATGAGAGCTGTTGGTTAGGGTCTGATTCCGTTGATCGATTTTACAATGATATCACTACAGATCTGATCAAATTTTTGGTTTTTAAACGAAAAGTTGTACAAGTATACTACATTCACCTACGGCTGATCTTAGTATACGTTCATTTTCATAAATAACTGTATTTTATAATTTAATAATAATAATTATGTTTTTAATATATTAATTAATTTTTATTTAGATCACTAACTTTAAAATTTTTTTAAAAATTAATTGTAATTTTTATTAAAAGAAAAAAGAATAATTTCCTCGAGGGTTCGCAAAGACTTTTTCGAGAGTTAAAAGATTAAAAATATTGAATAATAAAAAATATATTTTTTGTGAAGTAAAATTATTTTTAAAATTTCTAAATTAAATAAAATTTTAAATCTAAATGAATGACGGATTCCTTTAAAAAGAAACCCTTAAATTTGTGTTCAGGGGTCAGGGAAAGATTGTCGTTTGTTCAAAAAAGGGTATTTTGAAATATTTATATTTTATGTATATTTTTTAGTAGATGTTTATCCTACCCTTAAGGAGAGACAAATATATGTTAGAAGGAGTAATAACCTCCAGGAATTTAGAACACTCTTGTTCAAATACAGTTAAATTTTATTCACGGAAAAATTAATATCGAAATAAATAAAAAAAATAATGTTTCAATAAAATATCCATTAGTAATGATATTTATAAATATTTTTATATAATAAGAGAACTTTCTAAAGTATTAAAAAATAATAAAAATAAACAAATTTATTATCGTTCAAACAAGAATTAAACCGTGTGCAAGATAAAACAAGAAAATAAATTTAAATAGTGAAATTGTGAGAAATTTTATCTTTAATAAGTTTGTTATGGTTAAAAAAATTTTAAAGGTTTTCAGAACGATTTTGTTTTTATGTTTGAATAATTTTTAAAAAAATTGTTCATTTTTTTGGTTTTCTTATAATTTTTTTTGTGGAAAAATTGAAGTAAAATGATGTAAAAATTTCTATAAATGTATTTTCTACGAGGCATAAAATAATAATAATATGAATTTATGACTGTTGAGACAAAAGTAAAAATATAAAATAAAATTAAGTAATATTTTTTAATTTTTGGATTTGTTTCGACTTTGTGAAGTTATTTTATCAGGTTGATGCAAAAGAAATGTCGTTTTTAACCGTCAACTTTAAATGAACATAACTTTCTTTAGAATTAACTTTATTAGTCAAAATAAAAACCATTACATTGAAAACACTGTTGCCAACGGATCACAAGTTTTTTTATTCCAGTTTCATAAAATTCTGGAGTTCTGGAGGCGATGAAGTCGTCCAAGGCTCTTTCAGCATCTCCTTGGTTTCTGAAGCATTTTTCGTGAATGAACTGGCTGAAATGTTTGAAAAGGTGATAGTCTGTAGGAGAAAGGTCTGGTGAGTACGGTGGATGAGGCAAAGTTTCATAACCCAGTTCGTTTAACTTCAGCATGGTCTTTCTTGAAACATGTGGACGAGCGTTGTCATGCAGAAGAATTGGCCGCTTTCTATTGAGTAATGCCGACCGTTTATTTTTTAGTTCTTGGTACATTTTGTTAATTTTCTGACAATAATTTTCCGCTGTAATTGTTTCGTCATGTTTTAGGAAGCTGTAATGGATTAAACCGTGTGTGGACCACCAAACAGTTACCATGACTTTTTTTGGTGTAATTTTGGCTTCGAAAAAGGCTTTGGAGCCTCATTGACATCAAACCACTGAGCTGAATGTCGCCGGTTGTCGTATAGGATCCATTTTTCATCGCACGTTACAATTCGATCCAGAAATTCGATCCAGCTTTGATTACGCAAAAGCAGAGAAGAACACACGTTAAAACGACGATTTTTTGATTTTTGTTTAATTTGTGCGGCACCCACTTTATCCACTTCTTCACTCTCCTGATTTTTTTCAGATGGCGAACAACTGTTGACTGGTGAAAGTTGAGTTCTTGAGCGACTTCCCGTGAATTTTTATGCGGGTCGGTATTGATTGACTTCTTCTAATGGTCGTCGTCAACTTGTGATGGTCGACTACCGTGTTCCTCGTCTTCAAGGCTCTCGTTACCACTACGAAACTTAGAAAACCAACGTTGTACTGTTCTTAAATTAGTGATATATTGTCCAAATACATTGTTAATATTCCGAGCCGTTTCTGTCGCTTTTCGACCTAGTTTGAAATCGTAGAATAAAATTGTTCTCATTTCCTTCTTTTCTAACATTTCTAAAATAAAATAAATACAACTTAAATTAACAACAATAGTTGGTATCAAAATATAGAGTAAAATTTATGATTTAAAGTAAATTTCAATATGAATCTATTTGTTTATGATTTTCTAAATATTTCAGACAATGAATATTAAATAAATTAAAAGCGACATTTCTTTTGCATCAACCTAATTATTAACACTTTTTCATTATCCCCCCTTAAGTTAGTCTTAAATGATAAATTGATAATTTAATTCAAACAAAACTATTTTTTCTATTTACATATCTTATTGTTATATAAGTAAAATATAATTAAAAAATATTTGATAAATTAATTTAAAAATAAATAATATAAATGATATATCGACGATCGAGGAAAAATACTAAACGATCTATCCGAATTTATTAATTAATTGATGTATTTTCCTTGGTTGAAAAAAAAAGAAGTACGAATTAGGTAGAATTAAATAATAAATAAATAATAAATAATAAATTTTTATAACACGAATTTTTTTGACATGAAGGAATGAAAAATAATGAGTATAAAAGTTTAATTTATTAATTATTATGAATCACAGACAATTATTTAAACGTTAGTATTACTATGAGACCAATGTAATTTATACTTAGGTACGTTATCACTTTAGAAAGGGAGCATATTAGCAGAATGTTAAAAAATAAAATATAATGATTTAAATTTGATTTATCTCATAAGCAATATCTATGGCACAAAGTGAATCAAAAAAAATTTTCAGCAAAAGGGTGAGTCGATAAAATGTATCACTCTTCAGTGTTTTTATCTTAACTCTAGAGAACTTGCATTCTTTGAATGATCTTGATCCTTATGAATGTATAAGGACAATGGTATTTCATCTTCAGAGACAATATCCTCCAACATTCTGTTACTAATTTTAAAGTTGTCAGTCACGACAGCATAAAATGAAGTGTACCATAGGTTTACCTTTATTTTATCAGCCAAGTTTTGGTTTGTAAATTTTCTTGAATTGGAGACCGATTTTCCTACATAAATTTCTTGAGACCCTTCAAATCGTTCATCGTTATAAGAATTCTGTCCCTTTGAAATTCTCTTATGAACTGGTAATCTGTACACTTCACGAAAATGTTATTTCTTTTCCTTAGGTACAATTTTTCTAAAAACAGAAAACCAAATAACACAACGTTTTTCAGCGTTCGTGGACATTTTGTTTGAAAATAAGTTACAAAACTCTCCTTAAATAGGTTCTATCAAACAAAAGTAGACATACAAATCGTGCATAATTTTAATAAATATATAAACCATTTGAATGGAGTAATATACCGACTTTTCGACGTCACCACGTACGTTTAGGCATTATAAGTATGTAAAATATTTCCACATTTTGTATGATTGGTGTAAAAATTGGGAAAAAGTCTTCTGTAAAATTGGAAGTTTCTTAGTACAACTTGTGTCAAGATTTTCATATGAGCTTATAAATAATATGAAATTTGTAGGCTTGATTACAATGAATTCGATTAGTTATGAATGGACAATGACTTAACATTTTCTTGTCCAGTTTTGGTTGACTGATTGCTACATATCTTGGCTATTGAACATACCTATTAAAGTTAATTAAAATTATTGATAACATGTTTTAATAATCAGTATTTAAAAAAATGGAAAAGTCAGAAATTTGAACTATTTTAAAGTACGATTTCCTACATGGAATCTCAGCTTCAAAAACTATGCGAAACTTCAATAGTGTATTCAGACACTAATGCTAATGTGCAGCAAAAATTCTTAAATTAGTTCAGATAATTCGTGAGAGGTAACTTTAACCTCAATAATGAGTCTCGGGATCGCCCAGAAACACCGATACACAATGATGAACTGAAGGTAACCGTGAAGTCGGATCCCTCACAAAGTGCTCATGATTTACTTTAATGAATTACTTTGGCTCAAATTAGTAAAGTGAAAAAGGAGATTCCACATGAGTTGACTTAAAAGCAGAAACAAAAGCGTTTAAATACTTGCTTTTTGATGCTTTCTCATTATAAATGTAATCACTTTTAAAATAGAACGTTAAACGTTACTTTTAAAAACGTTACTTGCGTTGAAAAGTGAATAGAATATGATAATCGCAAACGTTCAGCAAAGCGAATAGACACAACTGAAGTACCAAAACACAGTCCAAAGGCAACATTCATCAATAGAAGTTAATGGTGAGTGTTTGATGATGTACCACAAATGCAATCACTTATGACTTCCTGAACCTGGTTCGTCGATCACGGTAGATGTCTACTGCGAAAAATTGGAAGATATGAGATGAAAACTCAAAGGAAAGCAGCCACATTTGGTAAACATGTTAACTCCCATCTTGCTCTACCACAATGTACAACCACATTCTGCACTTAAGACCGGGACAAAACTGTAAAAACTAAAGTTGGAATTTCTGCATCATCCTCCATACTCATCAGACCTAGCCCCAAATAAATAAAATTTCTTCCTCAGTTTTCTTTTGATAGGAAAAAATTCAATTCTGAAGATACCGTAAAATGGCCTTAGAGTACTTCATAGATTCTCACCCACCAAATTTTTCATCTAATGGCCTCAACAACCTGCAGGCTCAAATGGTAAATGTTTGTCCGTATTATGGGTGAATGAATAAATATTGAATGACATAAATATTTGTATTGATAAATTATCAATAAACTTTGACATCAGTTTTTCAAATTCCATACTTGACGACAGAATAATATGGATTATTTTTGAATAAATAATAAATGCTTCTCAAATCTCTTTCATGAAAATTTTAAAATTTGTAAGGATCTGTGTCCCTTCGAGCAGTCTAGCGCTCATTTCTGTCCTGAATCCTCCTGGAGTCTTCAAGCAACCACTTTGATAATCTATAAAATATAGAATAATTACACCATTATCTTGTTTATTTTTTTTATAATTTAATATTGTTTTATTATATAATAATAATAAAATTCAGTTTAAGTGAGAGTCTAATTTTCATAGAAATTAATAATTAAAATTGGGGTAAATTTTGGTTTTGTTTTAGTTGTTCATTTATTAACTTTCCGACAATATATATATATATATATATATATATATAGTGGATAAAGTCCCTCGAGCTTAGATTTTTTAATGTCTTTCTAGTCCAATTAAACATTCCAAAAACTTTATAAATTGCATTCAATATTGGATCTGAATTCATTTAAATTTTTCCCCGGAAGAAAGTTTTTCCATTGAAAAATGACATTTACGAACAAAGAACCGGATAAACTAAATGAATCGCATATTATAAGTAGAAACTTCAAAGTTCATAATTAAAAGAAAAACGTACTTTTTCTTCACAAGTCAGAAATGAAGACTTGTCGATATTTGATTGTATAGGGATGGGATGGAATGTTGTCTCGAAGAAAATTCTACTTTTCTTTTACAACATTTGACGTTTCTGGTTATAGCGAAACATGGCTAATTGGCAATGCTATATAAAAACAGTGTGATGTAAATACTCTCTATGTTCTTTTAGATGAGAACTGAGTTGGTAAACAGCTAGATAAAGTAACATCAAAGTTTGAAAACAACTCCACAGAAAGGAGTTCGTACAATATTGGAGAGATTCTCATAAACCAAATAATTTTCCGACAGAAAGCTTTCTGGCTGACCCAGAAAGTTATGATAGATATACGTGTATTAAGTAAGCGATCCAGGTTCAATACAGTACCAGATATATGCAGCCGAGATCAATCAAACGCTACAGAAGCCGATCTACGATACAACGGTAACACGTCGATTGTATGCTGTCGATTTCTAAATGATTTCTAAAACTGCTAAAAGATCATTTTTTGCGTTCGATAAACGTTTGTGAACGACTCACATGGGCAAAAGAACATACAAATTTGCCGGTCGAACAATGAAAACAAGTATAATAGACCGATAAGCCAAAATTAGAAATTTTTGGTATCAAGCGGCAAACTTACTGCCACAGTAAACATAACGCATAAAACCAACGGTTAGGTTTTTGGAAGGCAGTGTGATGGTATGAAGCTGTTTTGGTGAAAATTGGTACTTCAAGAAAATGTGATTCCATCTTGCACCGATTTCATTGGTGAAGGAATTGTGTTTCATCAAGATAACGACACAAAATACAAATCCAAAAATTGTATAAATTATTTTGGATCAAAGAAAACGGCAGGTACTCTTAAACCCATGGAATGGTCAGTCAAATCGTTGGATGCAAATCCGATCGAACTGTTGTGGGATGATCTGGACAGAGAGGTACGGAAACTGCGTCCAACTAGTGAATCTCACTTGTGGGAATGTCGTCAGCAGACTTGGTAACGATTGCGACCAGAAAGACTCTATAAATTAGTTGCAAGAATAACCAGAATTTGTCGTACCATCATCAAACCAAAAACCCAACATATTGATGAAAAACGGCTGGATTTACCTTTTTGTTGTTTTTGTATCAATATGTTATATGTTTCTTAATAAATGATTTTTACAATGTAATTCCTAAACAATAAGTTATATAAAACTGTCAGAGTACGATAATTAAAAAAGAAAAGAAAAAGATAAATACAAAAAGAAACGATTTTTCCAGTTGAGTCCAAACTTTCGCAGGGTAGTGTATAAATATAAATTTTTGGAGCATTGGCTTCTCCGTTTTATTTTTATAATTGATTATAATTTCTTCTTTTTACTTTCAGAATTGTTTTATCTTGGCGAATAAAAGTATATTGGATTAAAATATTCTGTATTGTAAAGGTTCATTATATTTTGCTTTTTTCCATCTTCTTCCTTTCTAGTTTTAACTAAAACATTGTCTCCGATGATTTATTCCCGGTATTTCGATTACATATATTACTGTTTTGAGGTAAAGCCAGAGGCGGATCCAGGGAGGGTGGCTGAGGTGGCAAGCCCCCCTCTGGTTTCTTATCATACAATAAATTTGGTTAACCTTTTTGCATCATAAATAAACGAGCAAAAAAGGAATGTAGTGAAGTGAACTGAGAAACTTTGTTTTATTGTTTACAGAAATATTTATTCAAAACAAGAAATAAACGTCAGTTTGACTGTGGAATCCTAAAACAACACCAATTATGCTGCGTGTTGCTAGTTTTATCACAATGGGCGTTTTTACTAATAGGAAACCTAGGCAACTGCCTCGGGGTGCCAACCAAAAAAGGGCTCTTGATTTTCTTTGGAAAATTTTATAACATATACACAGTAAGTAACTGCTTTGTGAACGCAGTTTTTCGTTATTGAAAAGATTAAAAATATATTTAAAATCAACGTTAAAAAACAACGCTTAAATGCATTATCGATTTTATTATTAGAAACAGATTTTACGTTAAATTTAGATTATTCCGATATAATTGATGATTTTACTGAAACAAAATCAAGACGAAAATTTAGTGAGTGATTTAGAAAGTGAACTGCTTAAACAATTGTTGGAAGCCATCCGGCAATTTCCAATTTGAAAAGAAGAGCTTCCTGATTGGCAAAGGTATGACAAAAAGTATTTCTTTTCAGTCAAAATGGCTTGATAATTGCAAATGGCTTACACAGTAATCAAAATGACTACAAAGGTGGAAGGTATCTTCTGCGTGTATTATTCTTGAGCATTTCTGAAAAAGAGAAGTTTGGTGTTTTGGTCAAAACAGCTTTTTCAAACTACAAAAAATTAAAGGAGCTTCTAAATGACCACGAATCAAAAATTTACCATCAAATAACTATGAAACTATTTTCAACTACTAAAGCATACTTGTTTAATCATTGCGTATCGACTCAGCAATTAATTCAATGACTGCTGAAAATATGGAAAAGAATCAAAAGTTGCTTTCAAAAATCATCGAAGCCGTCATTTATTGTGCACGCCAACAAATTGAACTGAGAGGTTATCAAGATGATATCGTTCAATTTGCCGAAAATCCGTCAACAAATGAAGGCAATTTTATTGCCCTGATCCGTCTTCTGGCTGAGCAAAATGTTGTTTTAAAGCAACACTTACTTAATGGACCAATGAAATGCCCTATACACCTGCAAGACTATAGAAAACAATATCATAAACATTACTGCAAACCTCATTCGTGACTATTTTCGGAAGTGTCTAAAGGTTTGTCTAAATTTTTCAATAATTGCAAATGAGACAAACTCATATAGCGGAGAAATTATTTCATTCTGTATTTGTCTGCTTGACGCATTTCAAAAAAAGCCTTAAAAGATGGAAGTAGTAATTTTATTGGCGAAGACCGAGAGAATTACAGGAGAATCTATTGCACAAGCTGTCAGAAATGCACTGGAAGAAGAAATTATCAACATTAAGAATTGTAAAAGGCAAGCATATGATGCAACGACATCTATGAGTTCAGACACTTTAAAAGGGGTTCAAACTTTTTTTTAAAAATGAACACCATTTGCGGATTACTAAGAATGTGTCCTTCACTCTTTACATCTAACATTTTGTCATAGATGTGACCTTTCGTCTATTAGAAATATGATGAATTCTTGACAATAACTGTTTTCTTTTTTCAATAAATCACCAAAGCTTTCTCCAACGGGTTATTTCTACTCAAGCACTGGAGTTTAACAAGACAAAGTTGAAGAACGTTTGAAAAACATGATTGTTTGAGCATCACAGCACATTTAATACCATTGAAGAACTTTACATCTACATTGTTCGTTCTCTTGATGAAATCATAACAACTTCTGATGACTCTTTACTAAAGCGTTTGACTTTTGAATGGACTCAAACTTATTGCTTTCTGGTATGAGTGCCAGCGTCTCTACTAGGTCACTGTTAAAATTTGGGACCTGTTTTTTGTCTTATTATTTATCATATGTTATCCTATTTCTTTGGTAGCTCGAAAAAGTTGATCAAATAAACTATTCAATAGTGAATAATTAGGCAAAGACTGCCAAGGTTTTATATTTATGTATGAATACATCAATATTAAGTATTATTTTAATGAATCATTTTTGGTTTCCCATACTTCGATATTCAGTGATCACACATTAATTTTATGATCTAGAACGAGTCTAATAAGAATTAAAGATTGATATTCCAAAAAGTGGTCAATGATACATAAAAAGAATCACAAATATCTATTTTGATTCTTTGAAATTTTTGATTTACTGAAAATCTCTAAAAATGGCTTTTGCAATGGCCATTTTTTTCATAGACCATTTTCATGACATGAAATGGTTTTTCAATATTTTATTTCTTTCATTTTTATGTATTTTATAC
>MQRK01039344.1:335-10596 GCA_001938485.1 Girardia tigrina | reverse complement strand
GCGATAACACTTTAAAATATTTAATCGTTTCATTTAATTTTATTACTTTTTTGAAATCGTTTCACATAAAAATTATACACTTTTTTTACTTTTTTATTATATTAAAACTCTCAAAAAATCTTATTAGCAATTTAATTGATCTTAATTTTAGTAATTTTATTTTTTTCGAATGTTACATATTTAATTATATAAAAAATTTTAATTTGTACATATTTAATATAACTTTCTTTTTTCGAATGTTACATATAAAAATATAAAAATTTATATAAAATTTTAATTTGTACATATTTAATATAACTTTCTTTTTTCGAATGTTACATATAAAAATATAAAAATTTATATAAAAATTTTAATTTGTACATATTTAATATGACTTTCATTCAAAAATTTTCCTAACATTTTTAATTCCTAACACTTAAAATGTTTATTTTATTAAATTTTTACAGAGTATTGAAAGAAATTTTTATTTTGCTGATATTATACAAGTTTATACAAAGCTTTAAAACATTTTAGAGATATTTTTTCTAGATAATACACAAAATAAATAAAATATTTTTATTTATTATTTGCTTACTTTTTAGTAAATAACTCAAAAAGTTTTTCAATATTATACGTCTTTTGAACATTTTCAATTGTTAAAGAAGGATATGCCTCTCTAAATTTTAAACAAGTTATTTGATAAAAAATTACAAAAAATTATAAAAGATAATAAATAGAATTAAACATATCCAACGGGGAAAAATAAAGTATAAAATCATTAAAACTGGATCATATGATGATATATAAAAGCAATAGAAGCCTTATCTTTAAGAATATTTTTTCAATAGACTTGAAAACTATGCAAACACTAATACTAATTATATTTATTAAATAATTATTTATTCTACGACAGAAGTTCTTGGCAAATTTGAGTTTGCGTATTCCTATAGCCTTCGTAAAAGTTTCTTATTATCCCTTGAAATTACTATATTCTTGTTTTATATAATGAGTTCCAATTATTTTAGCAAAGATGGTGAAATTGTCGATCTATGGATTCTAACGATAGTTAAAAGTTGGAATAATACTAATAATATCGAGAAGAAAATTAAAGACTCGACATCTGTTTCGATTACTAAAAATATAGAAACGAAAGAAGTATATTTGACTTTTCTTGAGAATTTGCTGATACCTTCTCGCAATGTAATGGCTTAAAATTCATTTGGGGAGATGTTGATCAAGTAACATGGACTGAACCATGGAATCCTTTATGTCGATACATTCTAAGCGATATTTTAATAAATCATCTTCTGTTCTACACAGATCTAAATAAATTCAAAATATGGATCAAGCACAATCACACTGAGATCGATCTTGTTCCGCACGGAGCAACTCGAGGATCGAGCGGAACAAGTGCTATGTTTAGGAAAACTATTGGTTTGGATCGGAGATATGACGTCCGTATGGAAACATATCTTCACCCTCTCGATGCGTCCTCGTAGCCATCCTGGATACCAACTAAATTCGAAAGAGGGCATTCTCAGCTATGGTTAACAATCCATGACTAGGCACCTTAATCACTGATGCTACTCAACAAATATACAGCACAGAGAATACTGGGATTGCTCGCAAAATAATAAGATCTCAGACTAAGTGGGGACGGGACTGATGTCCCCCTAGGCAGGCCATTTTTTATTTTTAACTATTACTAAAGGAAAATTCCACGGACCAATTACTTTACTGATTATTCCCGCCTCTTGTAACTCATTTAGTTTAGTATTTACAGCTTCTTCTAAACCTATTGGAATCCTTCGAGGTTTAAATGCAATTGGTTTTGCTTCTCCTCTTTCTATGGAATTTTCGGTAATGTTTGTAACACCAAAGTCTAACTTATATTTGCTAAAAATTTACATATTCTTCCGAACTATCTGCATAGTAGCATTTTTTACCTTTTCCGGTAAATTATTCATATTTTGTCTAATAATTGAACAAACATCAGTTAATTTTGATACTTCTCTTTTTTTACACTTGTGATAAACTAAAAATGCTTTGCTTGGTACATTGTATCATTTTGTCTTTTCATTCTTCCACATGCCATAAAACTGATCTAGCGTGTAACATTTGAACCCATTAAAATCCTTCATGTGTAGTAACTAAAGAATTACAAATTAATAAATCTTTCTCTGCTATTTTCAGTTTATCACCAATAAATAATAAATCATCGGATATTAATAACTTCTGCATATTTTCATGTAACACAGCTCCTTTCACAAAAAAGTCTTGAGTTCCGGATAATTCTACATTACTACATAAAATCGCAGGCTTAATTAAAATTTTCTGAGCTCTTTTTGCCCCTTCATCCGCATCCGAACCCTTAAATATGGTAGGGATTAGTTAAGAATCAATCTCTGGCCTGACCATACTATATTTTATTATGCTTCTCAATCTAATAAAAATTTCTGGTGATACATCTGGCATGATATCAAAAACATGTTTCGTTGCTATAGGACCAACATTTACCAAAAGTTAAATTTTTCCTTTGCAAATTACTGTTTAACCATTGGCACATCTGATTTTTGTTTCTCGTGGATATATTTTTATATCAGATTTTTCCGTTAATCGTTTTACAAGGATGTCGCTTATCACGTTTAAATCAGCTTCATTGTCGAACATAACATTTACTTTTCTTTTATCAATAGTACATTGAACAATGGGTTTGTTCATTTTTGATGACTTTTTCATCAGCACCTCTTTGTATATTTGTCTTTTAGGGCTTTTCGTTGTGCCATTGATGTAATCCACATACTGGTTGCCAAATCCCGTTTTTCTGGTTTAGATTTTGAAATCGCAGTAAATTGCTTAGTCTCTGATCTTGATGAATGAGATGTCGAGATAATGCTCTGGGTATTCTATAGTTCTTCCTCCTGCATCACTTTCACAGTCTTGAGTTTCGGACAGTGTGTTTTTTGTAAATTTTAATATTTTCAATACTTTTGCACATTTTTGTCTCTTATACCGTGTCGAAATATCTTTATAAGAATATTATCCAACTTTACTGGTAAATGAAAAGTTTCCACTTTTATCATATTTACGAAGTCTAATAACGTTTCACCCTCTTCCTGTTTCACTCGTATCAAGGGTAGCAACTGACCAACTTTTGATTTATTTAAATCAAATTTGGCACTCAATTTTGATGACATTGTGTCGATATTCATGGATGTAACATCAGCTTCTGACTCGCATTGGATTTGAGCAATTAAGCTGTTTACAAAATATGACATAAAATATCCATCTTTGTGGAATCTTCTAACGCCGATTGACAGAAGAGACTGATAAACTCTTTCACGTTGTTTATGTGGTCGGTTATTGATCTCTCCTTGCAATGATGTCTATCGAAGATGAATAGCTTTTCTTCTCTCTTCTTAAACATTAGTTCTTCCAAGTACTTCTGAGCTGTAACGTTTACTCGTGACTCCATGTTATATATATATATATATATATATATATATATATATATATGAATAATTATAAAATTATTAATTCGAACAAGATTAATATTTATTATATATCATATTGCTAAAACAAATATGAATTGTTTTTAAATATTTTTAGTTTTTTTAATTTTTAAAATATATTATCATAAATGATAATATAACAGGTATGAAGAGATATTATAGAAGGTGTTATCAAGTGATGACAAGATAATCAAATAACAAGTAATGGGACTAGAATAAGATAAACTGAGTCGAATATTGATTATTAATCAATCTATCATAAAAAGATTTTAAAATATATGAGGGTACAAAATCAAGTTTTGGACTTTAAAACGTAAAAAGCGTTAAAGATATAAAATATGATATTCTAATACGGTTAAGTTCAAAATATAAAATTAATGTTAAAATATAAAAACTAAATTACTACAATTCCAAATGTTAAAATACATAAGCGATAAAGTCCAAACCAAAATTCTTATATGGACAGAATATATTTTCAATGAATAATGCAAAAAAATGCAATACAAACATGAAACTCAAATTATATCAGTGAATTTAAGTGCAAGTGATTAAAATAACAAAATAAAAATTATAAAGTATAGCAGTACAATAAAATTAAAATAATTAAATAAATAAGATTAGGGTTTCACAAACGGGCCCTCAAACACCCTTGATACTGAATATATTGAGATGAAATGTTTGCTTTCGTAGAGTTGTAGGACAGAATAATATAATTTATATTGTAGAAAAATTTGTCGTGGAAAATTTTCTCGACGCTGTTGTTAATTTTCGGCTTGTTTTAAATTACGCTTGAGTTGTTTAGTATTGAAATGTGTTGTTGTTCTGATATTGAAAACTCCTTCAGTATTTGTAATGAATGAATTTGCTTGTGTGACTGCATTTCTCGGTCGATGTGTACTGGCCAGGCAATGTTTTAGCATAGTAACTTGGCACCCAAATTGGTGCCCAGTCATTGATTAATAGATGAAGTGGACACCCACCTAAAATATTAGATAGTGGGAGATCAAATGTAGAATAGAATCATGTAAGCAGCTCTGAGAGACAGCAGTAAATGAATTTCATAAATCCATGATGTAAGGGGGAGGTACAGACTTGACTTCACGAGCACATTCTTTATAAATACAGAGAACCATTCACAAGGCAGCTGTAAAATATCTGCTTGATGTAACGACTGGTTAGCGTTGTATTATATACGAACAATTGCGCTGATGATAGCGGACTAGCACCCACGCAAGGTTAGGGTAACCAACTAACCAACCGTTCAACCATGTTATCAAGACGAGCTTTACAATACATATAACACAGAGGTGAGAGAGCCTAAAGTAAATGTGTTTATAAGGTATGTCTGTATTTGAAGGCCAAACAAATCAGTGTGCTCAGTCAGTACAGCGCTAAAAAATAAATGAATGCAAAGAAGGCTTCAAATTTCCACAATAATTTGAAAACAGTCACGAACAGAAAGGTAACCGGACTCTGCAACAGCTAACTGCCCTGGAAAGAAGAAAATTTGTTTCGGTGAGTCTTACACACGTAAACGTCTTTGCATTTTCCATCGTATGAACATTATGTCCTTTATTTTGTTACCTATTTTTTCTTCCTAAAAGTGGTTCAAACGCAAATGAAGGCAACGAGGTTGGAAGTCTGCGTCAACAGTCACATAAAGACAACAAAATCCTCCGTTTATCGTCAGGAAACAAAGAAGAGTTAAGTCATATGGTGTGTTCAGTAGGTCCTCATGAGTCCACGGAAAGGGATGTAATGGCGGCACAACAAGAATCTCAGATTCCCAAATGTGTTGCAAATTCAAGCAACGCAGCAGCTAGTGGCAGTGAACATACTCCGGAATCATCGTCATTTTTTGTAGGTAAAACACGTGAATCTGGTGAGAGTGGTACCTCATTATCATGTTCGTGGTATAAAGGAATGAAGTCGGAAAGGACATATTTAACAACAACCCACAACTGCTTGCAATCTTTTGAATCTGAAACGAGTGGTAGGAAACGACCATTCATGAAATGTACTACTTGCGAGGACTACGAACATGAAACCAAAATATTCTCGGCAAATGGATCTGTTCTAATGGCTGTTTGAATACCTGTAAACAATACTCGGAACTTGTCAAGCGTGGTTGATCATCTACTCTCTACTAGTCACAAGGCAGTAGCAGATCTACTTAAAAAACAAAAATTTGGAATGAGAGAAGTGACAAAACACCCGTGGATGAAATGCCTGAAAAAACATGAAGTAACCCTGATAGACATCCTGATCCACCTAAGCGTTGATGTCTACAATGACTTCATCCTGAAAACACCATCAGCAAGAAACTGACCAGCTCGGTCTTTAGCCGGACTACATTCCGACGGACTCAGCACACATTTCGCTGAGCATGGATTCGATACACCGTTTCCTCATTTTGGGCAGGCAGATGGAGATACCTCACTTAACTATCACTATTACAACCCTGCTACGTACCGAGAAATGTTGGTCATAATTGCAGATGAAGAACGAGCACGAGTTGCCAAAATGTAAATTGACTGCTGCTCTTTCGCGATACAAATTGACGGAAGTGTCGATAGACAGCAAAGAGACAACAAATTCCTTGTGGCGCGAATCATTCCTACTCCTGATTTAGAAATGAGAACCGTATTATTTTGCATCGGAGAACCCGATCTATTTGTTGCTGATGGATTGTTGCAGAGCGTGAAGAAAGTGTTGCAAATTCTTAACAAGTCGGCTACTAACTAGTTGGCATCACGACTGATGGTGAGAGTGCAAATACCGGGAGAGAGGGAGGCCTGTGAATATGAATATTATAGCAGACATTTACGAACTGGCTATTTGGAAGGCCAATCTACGAGGCCTTGTGACATATTTCCGCACTTCAAAGAAACGAACAAAACTCCTTAACATATTCGCACAGCAATCTACAGATTCCTGTGTTACAGTTTTCCCCTCTTTTTTGAGGTGCATTTAGAAAATTTTAAGTGCTGCCGCAAAGTATAGGAAGCTTTGAAATGCAATGGAGACAAAACAGAAAAATGTGTTGCAGTCGGTTACCTGAACACGTGGATGGAAGATTCCCTGCAAGTATGGCTGTCAGCATTAATGTTTGATGTCTCCACGGTCTTTAAATCGTTTTGTCCGACATTATCACTGTCAGAGATGCAGCTGTTTGTAAGCTTGGAATAATGGGGGACTATTCTTTCCCTGGTGGATGGGAAGAGAAGATTGGGCTTCCTGTGGGCGACAGTAGCAATCAACATCTTAGCTTCAATAAGTTTGTGACAACCAGCAAAGAACCATCCGCCATTCGAACAGAAGTAATAAAATCTGCAGAAAACTACCTCCAACAGCGTTTAAACATCGAGGACGACATTTTCTTCAAGTCCACAGTGGCACTCTGTCACGCCAGGAACTGCCATGAAATGTTAGACGCCTGCATCCCATTATCTGCTGCAGTTCTCACTGAGGAAGAGCGCTCCAATTTTGCAGAAGGGGTATGCAACCAATGGCCTCTGCTGGAAGCATGTCCAATATTGTCTACGGATGAAGCAGATGTGGGGGTTCGCTACATCTTTCGATTAATACCTTTGCTGCAGACATCGTCAGGACTGGTTCCTCGTGTGCTCTCTTCTGTTTTGGTCACGTTACCACACAGCATGACTACTGAAATAGTTGTTTCGCACAGCAACCAATTAAGGTCTGCTCATCGTCAACGCATGTCTGAGGAGTGTTTAAATTCGCGTCTCCTGATTGTATTGAATGGACGGGGAACAGCGCATTTTGATCCACACCCAAGCGTTGCTGCTTTCTTCTGAAAAAAAGGAGCGACGCTGAAGAGAACCAGATACTCTGAACTATAAACAACGAGATTATATTCAAAAGTTCTTCCGTTCAGAAAGTTTGTTCTGAAACGCCTGCATATCATTGCTTGTTGATTTACAATTTACCTTCTGTGTGTTACTGATATATTCCTTTCTGCATTATGTGAGCGCCATCATCCTCCACCTCCAGATGTAACTGTTTTATCGGATAAATAAACTTTATCCTTCTTTTTCGCTCGCTTCCCCAATTTGACTCTTACTCTTTGCAGCACGGCGAAAATACTGATTCATAAACTCATTATTCTCATCATAATCAAAGTCCCATTTCTATAGATCAAGTTGTGACTGTGCACGTGTACAGTGATCAACCAGAGTTATTCATTGAATGGTATCAATACTAAAAGTTATTTCCCTGCATGGTTTGAAAAAGATTCATATCAGAAAAATAGGTTTCATTTTCACAGCATTGTCAGAAAGTGGGTGCCCAGTTTAAAACTGTTAAAATATGGTCTGATACTGGCAGTCTCTGACTGCAATTAGGTGAGATGTTCAAGATGTTTATGCTAATTATCATTCATTGTTTATTTGCGTTAAGACATACAGTGTCTGAGCTTGGTATGAGATTACTAATGTTGATTTGCGACAACAGATGGCAAATTTACAAGGTAAGTATGTTGCGTGCTCATGAATAACATAAATCTTTGTCATTTCAAGTCATAAACTGGTGATATGAAATTACTCACCGATTTGGGAAAATTAGGGCTGAATCATTGCAAAGTGTGAATATTAATTTACTTTTAAATTAATTTATTTGTTGTTTCAGATCTTCTTGTGAGGATCTTATGGAATTTGATGATTTCATGGGTGAGTTTTTAATTAACATATTAATTTGCTTATTTATTATTAAATTACTCATTTTAAAATTTTTACTAAAAAAACATAAAAGTTAATTAATTTAATTAACGGCAGATATGCCTCAGATTCGGTCAATCATGTAAATATTTATTAATCAACAATTAAAATATGTGCTTAAAATAATTGATTGATTTTAACAATCTCAGGAGTTTATTATATTCAGAATCCTTTATAATCAAACCCATATTACCACAGAACCTGATCGACTTTCTTGAAATGTTTTTAGCTGTCGTAGCGTCATGCATGAGTACCGATTCAAGCAGTTCTTCTCAAATTTAGGTTCACTATCACAAGCCTAATGAAAATTACAAGTTCTGCTATTCCACTGACGTCAACGGACTCATCTATAGCAATAAAAAACGTTCACATTAATTGAAAGTTCATCAATCCAATCAGCAACAGTGTTCCTGGTTAGTGAAATGTCGTTGAAAAATGTGTTGTCTCAAGACATACAATTTTAGCTGTTTTTACAATTTATTGCTTTATAAAATCCTCTTCACAATAAGACTTCCACGGCGATCATTTTTCTGAGTTTATAGCTTGCAGTAACGAAAGCGACAGAATCTTTTTGAATTTTCGTAAACCATGTTTATTACTGTGTCAAATTACTCTTAAACTCTTAATTTTGAAACACGCATTGGGCTTCCATATTTGTCATAAACTCTGTAGTTCGTTTCATGTATTTTACTCTTTCAAGTTTTACTCCTTTTGGCCTGGCGATTATCAAATTATCAAAAGATATGGATTTTTACACATAAATAAGCATCTTTGTATGAACTAATATTGAATTTAACTATTATTTCTTTTATTCTTCTGATTACTTAAATGAAGTCCAATTTTTTGTGGGTATGTTACATTTTTTAAGTCAATTTATTTTTTTTGATTATGTGATTTTTTTCTTTGTTATAAAAAATTTTTATTTGCAAAAATAATCACTAAATGACATCTTTTACTATTTAATTTTTATTACATTTAAAATAAGACCAAACATAAATATATGATTAAATAAAGTTAACTAACTTAAAATGTTGAAAAATCAGATCAGAATCACAATAATCTTCCGGAACATTTGTTATCATCAATGCATAACTAAGCTATATTAATAAATTAAACAACATTTACTTCTTTTTAATTAATTATATAAATAATAATAATAATTTAAATACAAATCGTCAAATATTTATAACCATAAATTAGAAAAAAAGGAAATCAAGTTGATTTATTTCTAGTCAAATTCTCCATAATGTCGAGAAGCTTAGATTCACCGTACTTTATTTCTTGTGATTTTTTTTCTGGCTGCGTTTTACAAGAATAATATCATTCTCAATTTTTCAAATAAAAACAACATGTGTTAACAAATGAAAATTTGTTGAATTAGGCTAAAAAACTAAGTGATCAAAATTATCTCAATTGTAAAATATTTCAAAATATTTGTAAAATATTTGTAAAATATTTCCTCCTTAGATTGTTTAGTGGATATGACAAACAAAAAAAGTAAAACATTCTAAAAAATTGAATTAGAAACCAACACCTAAACCAATTTCCACAATAGTTTTTAAAAACGAATTTACATAGGTAAACATTATGTTGTATTGATTGAATATCTTTTTTAACACCTACAATAGTTAGGAGAAATTAATTTATTTATTTTTTTAAAAGTTAAAGATGTTAAAATAAAAACATTTATTCAAAATCACACTTTTAAAATAATTTATGTAAAATAGTTAAAAAGTAAATTACAAATGCAATAAACAAAATGTTACAGAAAATAAATGTATTAGAACACGTTGTTGTATCTCCGCAGAGGTTCTTATTTTTTTTAATTGTATATTTTGAGAAATGTGATCAAAAGATTTCAAAAATTTATCAAACAGGCGTTTTATATCTTTATTTGTTTTCACTTTAATATTGGTCATCAATTCACAATAACTGCTAATCATGGACCAATAAACAACATTCGTGGTATAAGTCGGTTCTGAGTAATTATTTTTCCTGAGCTGATACAATTGTTTATCATTCATTATATGACTT
>MQRK01039201.1:0-10413 GCA_001938485.1 Girardia tigrina | reverse complement strand
ACTCGCACGTGCACGGCCGTCACTCCCAGCTGCTTGCAGCGCTCCGCCACGTCCTGCGCCGCCAGCATGGCCGCGTACGGCGAGCTCTCGTCCCGGTCCGCCTTGACCTTCATGCCGCCCGTCACGCGCACGATCGTCTCGGCGCCGCTCACGTCCGTCACATGCACGAACGTGTCGTTGAACGACGCGAAGATGTGGCACACGCCGAACACCTCCTCGCCCTCGGTCACCTTCGGGCCCAGACTGACCTGCTCCTCGACCTTCTTCACCGTCTTCCTCTTGGACATCCTGCACGGTCGTCAAGCGATGCAACACGCACTTGTTTACTCACTTTCAAATTGTTGGCGAATGCGGCGAATGATCGATTTAAACAAATTGTTTATTTAATGTTTTTATTTCCACTATTTTCTCGTTTTTTTATTTCGCTTTTTTTCCATTTTTATTTCGCGTCGTTTTTCTACTGCGAGTAAATCGGAAAAATTTGATGTTGTAATCGATTTTGTGATATTTTTTTTATCTTTTATTCGCTCTCGACAATCGTCGATCGGACGGAATTTTCAGGGCGCAATTCGCCCACCAGGAAAAATATTCGACGTCGACGGATCGGTCGCCATCGTTGCGCACTGTCGATGATTTATTTAATCAGTTTTTCTTTCCTTTTTAAATAAAAAAATAATTTGAACATTTTTAATGTTAAAATTTGCACATTTAATATTTACTAAAGTTGCGCAATTTGTTAATTCAATTTTGTAATCATTTTGATGGTCTTAAATAAATTGAATAGGGGAAATACAGTCGAAATCGCTCATCGATCGGCGGCGTGAAGATGGCGATCGCGCGTCGAATGCGCCGACACTAAATATATTTTCTCGTGACGAATTTCGTTTTCAACAAAAAATTTCATTCGATTGAAAGCAGAAAAATGAATATTAAAATTTTTGGAGGCGCATTCGATTTTGTGATCATTTTATTATCTCTGCGGTCGGATGAAATTTTTTACTGCGACATTCGTCCATTAGACGACGTATTTCCACGGATCGATCGCCATCTTCACGCCACTGATTAATAATTCATTTAATTTCGTTTTTGTTGCACTTGTTTCAATTTATCTAAATCAAAAAAATGTTTTTTAAATAAAAGTTGCGTATTTTATATATACTCAAGTTGCGCAATTGATCGCTTTTGTCATCAGTACTGACAGACACTGACCATCAATATTTACCATGGGACTCCAAGTATCTGCACGTCTTTTGTGTGAAATATTTCGTGCATTTACGATACTATTTGTACCATTAACATTTAACCTGTGATCAACTAACATATGCCTCTGCTACCATTCTTTAGTTTTAAAACTTTTTAAGCAGTTCTCTGGGGCTTTTATAAGAATTACCACTTCTCCGAAGCCGAGGCGCCATGTCTTAATGTACATTTTTATGTTTTTAATTCCTTCTGCTAAGTTAAATCTTTATAGCAAGAAAAGAATGCACAGCTCTCTCTCTCTTGTGAAGACATTTGAAACATTTCCGAATATTGATTTCCATATTCAATACTCTTTCAGTTTTTCGGTAGTTTTTTTAAGCTGGAGCTTTAATTCCTCGTCCTTGTCGAGGTACCTAACCAATCATCTCAATGAGAAGCACTAACTGAACGGATCCGAAATTTTTAGAATCTCATCGAATCAATCAGAGCAAATCAACCTTATCAGCAACATAATTAAGGAAGGCGACCTAAATACCAAAGATATTCAAGAAACTAATATTCATTTATCAACGGAACATAAGAAATATCTCGAGGTTGTTGGAAAAAATGATCAGTGCCGAAGAAACAAAGCTGTCTTTTAGGATTATTAATTTGTCTGGAAGGTAGAGCTACAATTTCCTTTTTGTGACTGTATTAAGTCCGCAAATATATTCAAAAGCGTACAAAATCAGAAAAATACAATGCAAAGTTGATCATAAAAAAATACAGCGTTTATTATAAACAAGTAGAATTCTCTGTCCAGCGACAGCAATTGGATACTTTGAACTAGGGGAGTTCATTGAAGTATTTTGCACTGATTAACAGCCTTCCGATCTCAGTGGGTTCCATTGGCCAGTGTTGTGTTTGCTCAAGGTTTTTGTGCAATATTTGTCGTTGGAGATAACACACATTCTTTTCAGGTTGGTCAGTGTTGTTTTTAACAACTGAAAAGTACCCAGTATCTTGTTGTTCTTCTTTGGCCAGGAACCCAAGCAGTCGACCACGAGAGTCTCCAAGCGAACCGTCCATTTCTTATGATTCATTTTGGCCTCTTCAAAGAGCTGCTCATACTTCTTTTCATTTTCTTTTCTGGCATTTTCTAATAGTTTCTTCGTATCATAGGGTGTCTTTACGTCGATCAGCCACAACTCTTTAGTTCCTTTGTTGTATATCTGAAGGTTCACCCTTTTGTTAGACATTGACCATTTGCATTCTCTGTCAGTGATAATATCCAATATCGGTTTTTCAGCCAGCAATGCATCCGAAAAAAGAGTCTGGATTGCATTATGGCGCGCTTGAATCATCGGGCTGTTTTTTCCGCATAAGCAAAAGACGTGCACTGGTGTCTCGGCTTTGACTCCACAGGCTTTCCATCTTGCTTCATTGGTTGGTTTGTTTGGAATGAAGTTTGTTGGCAGGCTATTTGTTCGTGCTGCATGAAGGAATCTCAAATCTTCATTTGTAAGTTGGCCGTTATATAAGATGGCCGAGCTTACTCTACTCTCCAACAATGCCGTTGCTGAGATGCCTGCCATCCTTTGTCGACTCCATTTGCTGAATTTTAAGCTACCATATATTTTGCGTATTTTGGAGGACAAAGAATTTAGGCACGTTTGACCATGTATAGTAGAATCCGATTCAGTGTGGATTTTCAAGCAGATGCCCAGCTCGTTTATATCAAATCTAATTTGGAGGCCAATGCCATCCAGATATTTAATGGAATTTCTGAATTTGGTCCACCAAGACTTGTATCCATTCTCCCTGTCTTCATCATTTAACCAAACGAGGCAGTCATATAAGGACCAGTCTCATAGTATCTCGCTAATGTGTTGAAGAGGGTAAGACGGGTCAGATTTTGTGATAGATGATCCGAACAGGTTAGATTGCGAAATGCTTGAATGATTGATTGAATGGCATACTCATCTCTTGTTGATATGAGTCCCAATCCCCCCAGTTCTTTGTCTGCGTATAAGCAATCATTGGAAGAATTAGGAACTGTGCCGCAGATTTATTTGATGTAGTGGTGTATCTCAACATCCAACCTCCTTATGGATATTGCTGTTGTTGTGTCGTGATGGCCATAATCAGACAACTCCCTATTAGGGATATTATAATTCCTAAAGTAAAAAGTTAACCGGAAATGTAAGAATATTTTGTAGGCATCTAGTTTTTGCAATTGGAAGGGGGTCGATTTAACTATTTTCTTAACGTTTTTATGAGATTTTTAAAAAGCTTCTTCGGTGTATTTTTTGTTTTTCGTGTAAAGTCCACGCCGATATAGCGGTAACCCTCCTCGTCCGTTACTATTGGGATTGTGACTTTTCCAATGTAGATAGATTCTTTTTCTTGGGGTGTTGATAGGTAACCACATTTGAGGCGTCGAACTTCATCGAAGACCAACTAACCAATTTGGATGCGACTTCCACCATCTATTGAAGAGTGGATCGGTTTTGAGCTATAAGTGCTCTGTCGTCCGCATATGCAAGGCATGTTATCTTACCGACTTCTATTTCGATTTCGGAGTTGTTATTTTCCTGAATGGTCGATAATACTGGGTCAATGCCCACACTAAAAAGAAGCATTGATAGTGAACAACCTTGTCTAAATCCTCACTTAGTGGGTATATTTGGTGTGGAGCAATTGTTACATGTATAGATGGACGAACATCCTTCATACAGATTTCTTATTTCTTACATGTCTTCTATCCTTAATTTTCAATATTCTCAAGATTTGTTCAATGGGGATACTTCCAAACGCATCTGTTAGGTCTAGGAAGGCAACATGAACATTACTTTGCTCCTCAAGTAATATTTGAAGGAAATTATTGTGCTCGGAGCAACCATCTGATTGTACAGTGCCTTTTTAGAAAGGTGAGAGGAGCTCATTCTCTATTAGCCATGTCTCTAGCAAGCTACAAAGACAGAATGTGAAGAGTTTTGCTAAGTATTCCAAGAGAGCAATCGGGGGCTAGGAACTGACCGAGGAATATAATCCTTTTCCCCGGTTTTGGAATCATAATAGTGAGAAATTTTCGTCAACGTATCGGGATAATACCCGCGTTAATTATTTTGTTAAATATAAAAGTGATAGAATTGCAACCCGGATCACAATAGTCAATGTCTGCGTATGTTATATTTGAAATTCCAGGGCTATTATTCGAGGTGTTTTTCAGAATTAGTGACACCTCTCGGAATTTAATGCTCGGATCTTCTTTAATATGTGGCGATTCCGACCAGTTTGTTTCCGGTGAATGGCCAGCCGGATTTTTTTGGTTTTTTTCTAATAGTTTCTTCGTATTATAGGGTGTCTTTACGTCGATCAGCCACAACTCTTTAGTTCCTTTGTTGTATATCTGAAGGTCCACTCTTTTGTTAACCATTGATCATTTGCATTCTCTGACAGTGATAATATCAAATATCGGTTTTGCGACGCCAAAACTTCGCATGAAGAATATAGAGATAAATGTTGGCGTTTAGGGCCAAATAACTTAGTTTGGTATATCACTTTTATTAGTGTTATCATTCACAACCAGCTAAGTTTTACATATTACTAAAATACAAAAGCTTTTCATTACATCTCCCAGCATTCTCAATGAAAGAGACTGTGCAGCATAATGTCGCAAAGGTTCTTAATTCATTATCGAATCCCTTGATCTCGGTATTAAATAAGAAGGCTAGAAGATTTAAACTGTAAATCTCAGAGCTTCCATTGAAAACATTAAGCATCTAAGTGAGGTCATCTTATAAAACTGGGGTTTTAAAGAAAAGATGTGTTTTTTTGTCTTTATCAGAAGCAGCTGGTGGGATGTGTATATTGTCATTTGTGTGGTCAGAGTAGTCCTCGTCTGCTACTTTACTCCACTCAGTCAAATTTTCAACAACATAAATGACTTTTAAATAAACTATGTCCGATAAATGAACGAAATAAATCAATTAGGTCATTATTAAATAAATTTAATGAATAAAGATTATTGCATAATAGATAGTTACATGATTCAGTAACCCACGCTTTTTTCTCCCGTTGATGTGCCGGTATATCGATATCCATCCGGTCGATTGAGCAGAGGTAGTTTGTTGAGTCCGGTCTGTAGTTTCCTCGATCGATTGTTTAACTGAATCTCTATTCAATGGTCTTCCTCGATCGTTATCGTTGGAGTTTTCCTCTCTCGGTTGCTGTTGGTCCAATAGGATGGCCATTTTCGTCATTGTCAGTAAAGTCTCCATGATTTCGTTAATCTTCTCTGATCGCAGAGCGGCAGGTTGAGCGCGGCAGATATACCCAGAATTCTTCAACTCGTGTCCAGTTGTTGTTTTCTGTATATATAAATTTACTGTCCAATCACCAATTTAGGCCCTAAAGAGGGCCGTATTCCCTTCGCAGCTGAACCTCCCGGTAGCTGCATTACCACTCCCGTCTGCTGCAGTAAGAATTCTGTGATTTGTTTTTCATCTTCGGTTTTCGATTCTGGAATTGATAGAGATATTAGAAATTCTTGGATTTTCTTTAATTTCGATTTTAATGTCGTTCGATTCGACTTTGCCGATATCAAATAAGAAGCAGGGATTCACGCACTCTGATAATTGATGAATCTCTTGTCGAACATCGTTGCAATATTCGTCGGTTTAATGTTCGTCTTCCTTACTTTAGATTTCTTTAAAATTCTCCGCTTCGATTTCGGTGGATAAGATTCAGTTATCATTTATTCTTTTTATTTTCAATAACGATAAGAAAATCGATCATTCAATAAATTTTTATTAGTTATCAAACTTTCTATATTAACTAATACATTCAAACAAAGCCAGAATAATGAATTATAATTACAATTTTCAATTAATAACTACAATTCTTTCTCAAATTCAAAAAACATTTTAATTTAATTAATTTTTTATATATTCTCAAACATTCTCCTTGTTGTTGTTGGAGAGATGTTCTATTGGCATATTCAATACAAGCTGAAAATTTTTAAAATACAAAATAAATAAATTGATCACTTAAATTACATAAAATCCTTCAAATTACAAAAGTGGTTTTATGGACATTATTTGTATACAGAGTAGAATTATAGAATTTTAAAGTTTTCTTATCGGATTACGCCTCTTACATGGTGAAGGCGTTTCGAGATGTACTCTCGGTTTCTCTCGTGAAATTTAACACGCCACTTGCATCGCTCATATTCTGAACATAGTTGGGGAAGTGTGGCGTAAAACGTTTGGTAATGTTGATAAGTTATTTGACTTGTAAAGGCGATTCTGGTTAAGGCTGCAGATCGATTTGTGCAGTTCCTGACGTATCTTCGTCAACCTCCATAACCATGTATAACACTTTAAGTCACCTGGTTTCGATCAGTTGACCATCACTCAAAAATTTTGAAGTATTACCAAGGATTCGTGGTGCAATAGAGGGAGAATAAATTTTATACTGCTGCTCTTAAGGAACTTCACTTGTTGCTGTCTACAGATGAAGGTACCCTGCAGTCTGAAATTGATTTCATTGCCCGAAACTACCCGTGTATTACAGATTTGATGCAGAAGTTCATGGGAAGAAATTTTGCTTCAGCTATTTGTGTGTGTCAGTTGTTTGACTTACTTGCTTCACTTAAACAAATATACCAAGATACTGCTACCTTTACAATTAAAAGTGCTGCGAACCGGTCTATTCTCAAACTGCAGCTCTATATATCAGAAAGTGGGAAACAACCTGGTTTCAAAATTGAGAAGGCGCTGACGTTATTCGATTTTACTGTTGTGGGTGTAATGGAAGATACATCCATAAATGAGTGTGTCCATATTCTTGGTTAAAATCACAATGAAGTCACTGAGTAGTTATAATTATTGGCATCTCTAAATATTTATTTAGTGACATAATCGCAAAAAATCGCGAAATTCGACATTCGTGAGTTGCGAAAAATGGGGTTTTGGATAGCGAAAAAAAGTGGCCTCATTGATAAGATACTACAACCTAGTAATTAATATTCCAAATAGGCAAATTAAGGAGGTCTCTATTCTTAAAATTGTAATTAAAATTATTAAAAATTTTGTAATTAATTTCTAACAGCATTTTAGGAAAATAAATACTCTAAGTTTACCATTTAAACTTCTTTATAAAAAAATCATTTTAATCAATATTCAAATATTTTACAAATTATAATTGCTGATAGTGAAGAATGAATCTTTGAAACATTTCCAATAATAAATTTCTTAAAAAAGCTTTAATAATATTATTTTTCAAAAATTTTAAATCAGCTTCGATCAGATGCTATATATGTATAATGCAAAACAATCAATTTACAAGAAATAAAAAGAAGACGACGCATTTTTAGATTATAATCTTATCATCAGGTCAATCCACACAACGTATTAATCTCACACATTATACGGGAYTTGACAATAATTAAAAACATTTCACAAACAAATCATTGAATTAAAATGAATTTATTTCATTTTTCTTAAAATTAAGCAAAATACTCTAAATTATCGTAAACGAACCAATGGCAAATATCAATAGCCGTTTGAGAAAGCGATATGTTTACAATATCGTTATATATTTCACAAGGCAATGGAGATATATGATTAAGATAAAAATTGACAACCAAACAAAAGCTGATCTTTGAGACGAAACTTCTCACACTTAATGCAATTTATTCAATTTTAGTCTTCACATCAAACCAAAAATAATCAGAATCTCATCGATGCAAATCGATTGAAATGTTTTACCAAATGGCAATATGAGAGAACAGTGTGTTCTCTCAAGTGTACCAGTTCTTAGACTGGTGACACTCAGTATCCTGGAGCGAATCCAATCACTGGACGTTTAAAAGACGCTGTAGTCTAAAACGGCCGTTTCTCTGTGGTCCTCAGTGACCCTAATTTTCTACTTGTTTTATGATAATAAAATTTTGTATAACGCATTCGGTTAATGAAAGACAAGACTCACAGAAAATTCAATTAAAACGATCATTTCTAAGAAAAAAACGTCAAACTTTAAAAATTTAAAAATGATAAATTCCCCAAATTTTATTACACTGCAAAAATTATCTACACTGCAGTTCCTCCATGCTTAGCATTGATATGGCGCTTCAAACCAACAACATTCCTGAATTGTATTCCGCACGTTTCACATAGAAGCCTTATGTCTTTTGGTCTACCTAAATAACTTTTGATATTGTATTTCCTCAAATTCTTTCGCAAAGCTTTTTTGTAAAATTCATCATGCTTACGAATTTGTAAAATAGTGGATCTTGGCCTCTTTGTGAGATCATGCAGCATAGACCCAGTGGGCTGTATGTGATTTGCTGCAGTCAGTTTTGCTTCTGTTTTCGCCATCTTATATTTTTCTTGTTTGCTCCACAACGCGTATTTATTCCTTTTATTTTTTGTACATTGCTGTTCATTATTTCTTATGATTCCATGTACTGTTTTTTCATGACGACATAAGTTACCTTTGTATATGTAAGATGCTGAACACTCTTCACAATAATACTTCTCAATATCATCGCTTTTATTTGATGGACAGATTTCCTTATCTTCGGAAACTTTTATTGAATTTCCTTGATGAGCCTTTCGACAATGCTGATTATATCCTCGAAGACTTTTCATTTGTATTTGACAGATTAAGCAATTATACAAGCCACTTTCGGTTCTATTGCTTTCGTTGTAGGCCAACTTTTCTAATTCTATTCTCAAAAATTCTTTGTATTCTTTGTCATTTCTTCTAATTCTATTTACTGAGGCAATCGGTCTTTTAACTTCTTTGGCTAGTACTGATCCGGAAGGCTTGACGTTGTATTTTGCAATGTAAGATGAATCCAGTAATGCCATTGTTCGCTTTTCCTCTGACGTCCAGTATCTCGTTTGAGAATTCGGATCAAACCATTCTATATCAAATATGTATGTTTAATGTAAAAAATAATCTTAGATGTATAATCTACGTAGTGCGTTCAATAAGTACCCGACCTAAATTAAAAAAAATCTAATAGCAAATTTTAATTTTTTTGTGATTAAATAAATTAATATATTTTAATTTTAGAAAGTGTTTTATTTTATCAAATTCATTAAAATTGTTATTGAGATATTTTGAAACTTCGACATCGCGATGATTTCAGATCTTGAATATCACAGAGTTATCAAGTTATTTGTGTTGCAGAAGAAGACTTTCAAGGAAATTTACGATCTTTTGCAGTCAAATTACTTAAATGACTCCCCGTCTCTGACTACTGTAAAATTTTGGATCATAAATTGTAAATATGGCCGAACCTCCGTTTTTGATCAAGAAAAATCCTGTCGGTCACAAGAATTTTTGACGCAATTGATGAGAAATTGGAGATGATGGTCAATTTTCAAAGAGCGTCGAATTACCATATAAATGCAGTCAATGAAGCTCAACATCAGTGTTGGTACAGCTTTAGTCAAATTAAAATCCATGGGTATTAGAAAGCTGTGCTCCAGATTCGTAACCAGCTTCTGGGCTGGCTAAATGATGTTGAACCACTTGTAGTACAGTCCGAACATCTTTAACCTGTGGAACCAGAAAATTTAATTACGGAGGATAAAACCCGACCCTGTATTTATTTGCCGGAATCAAAGCATAAGTCAACAGATTTGAAACTGCCTGGAGAGAAGCTATCTTTTAAGATGCAAACGGCGACAAGTCATAGATCAGTGATGATGCTTTACATTTTCTGGGATCAAAAAAATGTTATTCTAATGAATTTCGCGGATAAACGCATCAACATTAACGCTGCCTATTACAGTTAACTCGTGGCAACCACCAGAAAGGATAAACAGAAGAAGAATAACACACCACTATAGTTTCATCACGACAATGCTCCAGTGCACACAATCGGCATTTCTCGGGCCAAGATCGAAAGTGGTGGATTATGCTTGTAGACCATTTTTGGACATTGAGTGATTTTACCTTTTCAACCACCTAAAGAAGTATTTGATAGGCATATTGTTTGGATGAAAAGACGATTTGAAATTCGCCGCATGCCCCCACAGAATTTTTCAAAATGGCGTTTTCTGAGTTGACTATTTCTTAGAGGTAGAGTCTGGAGGGAAATAGACATTGTGTTGAAAAATGATAGATACATACGTTACGCTTGTGTTATAAAAATTACCATTTTTGGATCTAATTTTCTTTGTAAGGCCGAGTAATTATTGGACGCCGCACGTATAA
>MQRK01039146.1:0-10784 GCA_001938485.1 Girardia tigrina | reverse complement strand
GTTTCACAATTTCTTTGTCGCTATCAAAACCTGTAACAACTTCTGGGTGATAGTATAAATCTGTAGTCATTTGTGAAAGATACTGACTTTGTTTGATTACAGGTGTGATTTCCAGTGGATTTTTTAGATGCTTCTCACTCTCAAATCCTGATGTTATCTGTGGATGTGTTTGTAGTTCGGCGCTTAATTGAGATAGAAACTGATGGCTTTTGACAACTGGAGTGAATTCGAAATTGTTTTGAATTGTTTTTTCACTTTGGCATCCTGGTATGAGATCTATTTGTTTGGAAATATCAGTGTTGATATGGGACAGAAAATGACTGGTTTTCCCCAATAGTAAAACATCTTTTGTTTTGTAGATGTCGAGACGATTTTCTAAAGCTGGTATTATTTCTGGTTTGATGATATATTGAGCTAAGGCCTGGTATTTAGAGGATTTGGAGAATGGTATAATTTCCATAGATTGATTTATAAATTTTTCACTTAGATATCTCTTTTCTGGCACATTTGCATTATACTCGGATTTTTCCAGACCGATAATCTACATAGACATGAAGTTAGTTATAATTTGCTTACGTTAATTTGACATGCTTGGTGGTTTTTCATATCACGGTCAAGGAATGCCATGCAATTTGTCTTCATTCTATGTCTATTTACTACATTTCCTTTCATTTATTAAGATTTTTTTCGAGGAAATTAAAAGAAAAATTTCAAGATGCAAGCAAAGATACAGAAGTGAAATTATAGAAAAAACAAGTCGGTAAAATAACTTAACATATCAAATATTCAAACAAAACTTACATCAGTACCAATGTTTTGTAGTCCAAAAACAAACTCGATGTTTTGTTGACCAACAGGGTTTTTAATTTCTCTTTGTAGAGTACTAGAATATATAATGGCGCTTCCTGATCTTTTGAGAGGAGGTTGTCTAATATCCAAGTATTGACAAACACTGGATGTATTGGTAGACATAAGTTTTTGTCTGTATATCTGTTCTTTTTGAGTATAATATTGTTCTTTTTGCCAATAAGAGGTATCTTGTCTTTCTTCCCTTCTGTCATTTATTTTCACATGAGAATCACTTTGAGCAGTTCCAAATGGATTTTGTAAAATTATTGAATATCGGCCTTTATTAAATATAAAGTAAAAAAAATAATCAATTCAAAAACAACCTTCAGAATTCTCATTAACATTATGAATAATAAGAGTATGCTCATTTCTTTCCGACAACATGGAGTATCGATTTGTAACAACCTCGATCGGTTTTCCATTAAATAACCAAGTTACCTTTGGCGATGGATTTCCAGATGCCTCACAAGATAACGGTACATTTTGGGTATTGTTTTCCACTGTTTCGTCTCTGAAAGAAAATTAAATTTAATTAAGTAAACTTATTCACATTTATAAGTAAATCAAACACATTATTAATCTATTAATATAATGTTTATAATGAAAATTCAATTGAACTTTTTTATGGTGGTATGATTTACTAAGAACATTTCTTTAACGTTTCTTAAATTTGTATGAAAACAATTTCAATCAATAATTAATTTGGATTGCTCCGAACTGATTTCGTTACGAGCATTGTAACTTTAAACTATCTAACTCAATACTGACCAAATTGTAAGGTGTACAAGATTATTACAAGGGGTTGTGTCAGGGATCAACTGTGCAAGCCAAACTAGAATGGGTTCGACTCCGTCTCTAGGCTAAAGTGTCTGATAAGCTAGCTGATATCTGTGCCGACTGATCATTGAAGTAGCAGTGAGCTTGCAATCCACTTACAAGGCTCTAGCTTTCTAATTTTGGCGTGAAGGCTGTTTGGAGTAGTGACCTCGCAGTCGATTTTAAGATAGCATCACAAGGGTTCGCGGCAAATCAATCTTGATGAACGGTGTTGCGATGAAGTTGGCTTGCCGGCGGAGCATAATCATGTCAATCCCTATATAGATGGATGGTGTTTTGAGCATCATAATAAAATCAGCATAATAAAATGCTTCAGGCCTATTACCTTTATTTGATGTGAGGTTCACAACGGGTTGCGTACCTTAAACCAAACAAGCAAATTCGAATAAATTCTACAGAAAATGACTTAACAAACACAAAATAGTTAGCGGTTGGTATTTTTTTCATAGAACTTGGTGTCATTGAAAATTAGTTAAATGGAAAATATCACATTCATCAAAAATAACTAAAACAATTCACCAAGAAATTCAAAATAGATTAAAAAATAACTTTCATTAACAAATTTTAAATATTTTGATTTTGGTGCAAATAAAATAGATTTAGTAAAGATCAAGTTATGATTATTGTTAGTTGCGTCTGTTAGGAATTAATAGTAAACGGAAAATTTTTGAAATAAAGGTTTCGAAAAAGGTTTCGAAAACAGACTAAGGGAAGCTTTCCAGTTGAAGAAGTCACAAATTGAAGTCCTACGAGAAGCGGTGGAATTCAAAAGGACAACAGAGAGTACGACGGAGTTCTTCGCGAAAACCAGGAAAATAACGGAGAAAATCATGTCCTTCCAGTGGACTATCGAGGAAATCGAAAAATGCTTATTATTAAATTGCAATAATGATGAGGAGACTCGGAAAGAGATTATGATGAGGGATATCAAAGGGAAAGAAGACATTCAACAAATCATAAAAAAAATGGACGAAGTCAAATCGGATGGAAAACAGATTAACGCGGTGAAAGCATCATATGTCAATGTGACGAAATGGAACCATCAACCAAAGGATAAAAAGTTTTCGGAGAAACGATTATATGGGGAACAACGGACCTGCTGGAACTGCCATGAAGTGGGTCATATCAGCATGCAATGTCAGAAACAGAGAGATGTTACCTGCTTCGAATATGGCCGGAAAGGTCATATACGACGGAAATACCGAATCGGATGCACAAGTTGTGACAAAACAGGACACTACGTGGACGATTTTTTTCAAAAGTGAAACACAAGATGTATTTTGATACGACAAGGAGTGGAAGACTAGAACGAGATGGGGAGAGACCGAGATGGTGGATCAACTCGAACATAAATCCGAGACTGAGGAAGCCAAGTGACTACATCAGGGTAAAGACTAACGAGAGACAGGTAACAATAATGGACAGAGAGGATGAGGACATGAGATCAATTCGGGAATCGGAAGATTATTACCGGGGGATCGAAAGAGGCTGAACATTGGCAGCTGAGGAAGAAAGAGATCGAGAGTATGAGAGAAAAAACGAGAGTCGCCAAGTCGCAGAGGAACCGATCTTGACGATGGCGTAAGTTTTATTAATGTTAAACCGGTATATGTAAATAATGTATGTGATAATTATAATATTAGTAATTATAAAAGTAATAATTATAAAAGCAGTAATTATAAAAGTATTAATTATAAAAGTAGTAATTTTTTTCGAATGATAATAATAATGATAATAAAATAAAACTTAAAAGTAGATTGTCGAGTAAAGGTATTGTAGTTTCGAATTGTAACAGGGGCAGAACAGAGATTCAAGAAGATGTAATTTGGGGAGATGAGATAGACGAGGATAAAGGGGAGTCGATAAACAGTAAACAGATGATAAATAATATTTATGAATATAAAAGGTTAGCTGAAACGACGGCCAGATGGATGAAATGTTTGGGAGGAGAGAACAATAGGGAACCACCAGAGATGATATCAATAGATGATGAACACGAAGATATTTCGTATAATAAGCTCCAAGGGAGACCGAGCATAACGGTGGAAGTAGAAGGAATAGGCTTGGAATGTTTGCAGGACACGGGGTCGGCGATGAATGTTAAAGCAGCTGAGATGGCAAGGCGTTTTAAGTGAGGGACAATCTATAGGACTACTCAGAAATTGAAGGCAGCAAACTGGTCAGCAATGACTGTTGTAGGAGAAGTAGATGTCGTATGTAAAGTAGGTAAATGTATAAGTAAAGTTAAGTTCGTGGTAGGGGAAAATTTAAAATCCAATATGATCTGAGGCGTGCCGTTGCAACAGAGTTTCAGGATAGGGTTGAGGTGGTTATAGGATACAGAGAAAGAAGAATTCAAGAGGATACATCATGTGTATGAACTGGAAGCTAAGTTTGGAGGTATAGTAACAGACGAAGAACGATTAAAGGAGGTGAGAAAGCATCTAGATTTATCTGGAAAACGGAAACTAGAAGACTTAGTAGTTAAGTTTAAGGATATATGCATGACCAACGAGTGGGACATAGGTAAAACCAGTTTGATAAAGCATGAAATAAAAACCACGTGCAAACCAATAAATATAAAACAACAGAGAAAACCAGAACTTCTTCAAGGGAAATTAAAGGAGGCTACCAAGAACTTGGAGGAAAACGGAATTATTCACCGTTGTAATTCACCTTGGAACACGCCGCTTGTGTGCGTATGGTAGAAAGATACAGATTCCACTAGGATCTGTATGGATTTTAGACAACTAAACCAAGTGTCAGAGATACAAGCCTTCCCAATGCCCAATATGGACGAGCTGATGGACAGACTAATTGGAACTCGATATTTCAGCACGCTGACCTAGGGAACGCTTATTATCAAGTGGAGTTGGAGAAAGAATCCCAGGATAAGACGGAGCGTCGCAACGCCGCTGCACAATCCACTCTGCGATCAATATTTTTTAACAGCGAAATATACAGAAGATCAAAATAGAGAACAATATAACTAATGTCTACGTCTATAACTATACATTGTGTAATTATCCCTTTACCAAATACTTGATTTCAAATGGTTGTTTTAGCCCACCACTTCATTGTATAATTCAGGTATTGACGGCTCTCTCTCCCTATATATACTATATGAAACCAGTGTTGACTCGTTTCCCGCATATAATGTGTTAATATGATATTAATTTATTGACCACCAAACAAGAAAAAAAATTCTGGTCGCAAAAATTTTTTGTAACATGTGTTACAAAGTTGTTTTCTTTCAAGCATTTCTCAGTAAAAGTATAAATCATTTAAAGATTACTTGATTGCTAGAAAATCACTTCATATGATTTATCTTTATTAAATGAATTATTTCTAGTAATGCTTTTGTTGGTACTGTTTATAATTGTTGTGATAAAACTAATATTCCAAAATAAAGGCTCATAAAAGATATATTTCTTAATCTCTTTACCAAATTTATTATTAAAATCATACTTCAAAGGTCTCAAGAATTGCGGCGGCTGCCCATTTTTTTCGACTTCGGCAGTTGTAGAAAAAGTCGAATCCATTTCATCGGTTACATCCGAAAGAATGTTAACATATCCCCCACATTCCGTTGTACCAACTGTGTTTACAGCTACGACCGAATAATATCCCGCCGCATTCGTGTTGATATTGGGAATTATCAATGTATGAATGTTTTCGTTTTTAGATATCTAAAAAATACCGATAAAGTTGGATTTTTAAATTAATTTCAAAAGACTTTAATATTATTTTAATAAAATTTGTAAAAATTTTAGTATTAAAAAAGCAATCAAAATAACCTGGCAATTCGGTTTATTTTGTAAACGGTTCCCATTTTTATACCAATTCACAAGTGGCGTGGGTTTTCCTTTTACAAAACAATCAAGAACCAACGTGTTTCCTAAATACTCATGCGTTTCTTTATCCAATGGTTTTATAAATGTCGGTGGTTCCATGTCTTCTTTACCGGAATTTTTGTAATAAGCTGTAATTATTATTTACAAAATTAATTATTGATAACATTGTATGAACATAATTTATTAACGGATTTTATAACAGAAATTAATATTTTTTTATTAAAATAATTTTTAAATTACATATTGTTATGACTAGAGAATTTTTTGACATTTAAAATTTA
This sequence comes from Girardia tigrina, assembly GCA_001938485.1. Taxonomy (NCBI): domain Eukaryota; kingdom Metazoa; phylum Platyhelminthes; order Tricladida; family Dugesiidae; genus Girardia; species Girardia tigrina. The sequence goes on along the minus strand of MQRK01039146.1, from coordinate 4,963 downwards.
ATATATTTCATATGTTCATAACTGTTGCTATTGAATTAACCACATAGTGCTTGGATTACTTTCACAAAAATAAGTCAATTAAATAATATTTATTAAAATCTTTTAAACAAATCAAATCAAGGTCGAAAAATGCAAGCGAACTGTATGCCGTTATGGATCGTATACATGCAAACAAGTCGATACTCGCGAACAGCTTTCAGGTTAGCATTATGTGATAGGTACAAAGCGCTGAAGGAAAGAAGTGGTTAATAAATAATTATTATAAAGTTCACATAAAAAAAGCTTAGAATATTAAAATAATTGTGAATAAATTTTAATAAAATTTTTAAGTTGTCAAATAAAAAATTTTGAAGCCAACTATAGTTTATTAATTTCGGCGGTTTAGTCATTGTCACAACTATGTTCCTGGATTCTCTAGCAGAGGTGACGTATTATTATTTGAATTTAATATTATTATTAAAAGAAAAAAATATAGTAATAATTGGCAATAGATACAGCTAAGTAATAATTAAAAAAATCAATAAATTTTTTTTCTATCTATTTTGATAAAATGCTAAGTTTTTTATTTTATTTAGATAATACTAAGTTTTTTAATAATGCTAAATGTTTAAAGTCAAAATGATAAAAGCCAAAATTTTAGTCAAAACCATAAAAAATAGATAAATTGATAAAAATAACAAAATTCAAAGCACAATGAAAATTTAATTCTTTACTATTTATTTAAATCAATGAGCAGTCCCTGGAAGTTTTCATCGGTCTTCCATGCTTTCTTTTTTCGCCAATAGGCACGTTTTTCGCTGCAGGAGGTATAGATGTGAGCTTCAAGTATATAGAAAGCCCCAAAATATGCTTACAAACAAAACGTTTCAAAAAATATGGACAAATATACCAATTTTATTGTTTGGTGGACGAATTACAAACCAAAGAGTAAAAATCCTTACTTTAAAGTCATCACAAGTTAACAATCTCATCTCAATTCCAAAAAGTATTTCAATAAAATAACTTTTATAAATAAGCCTCCCTGACTGTTACGGATAACTGTGTATTAGAAATAATACTCAGCATTGACACACAGGGTAGTGAATCATAGACTCTGTATCGGGTAGAAACCATTTGACAAATACAAAGTTTTCTGACTTTCTCACACGGCTTCAGATGCAAGATTGTGAGCTTTCAATACACGGGCACGCTTTGGCTTCCTTCTGAGAAATGACCAGTCATGTTCCTTCGTTCCGTGATTCTGGAGACTTTTGGCTGTATAAACGCACTTAGTACAACGGGCAATGGGCAATGAAACATTCCGTTATATTATCCAACCGAAAATTCAGCACCACAATAGGGATTACTTTTATAAAAAGAATTATTTGTAACCTAGCATTTTTGAAAAAACTTAGCAAAAATATCTACCTGTTTGAGTATTTATATGTACTATATGTGCTGTTATAAGTCATGTAAATTATATGCATATATTATTGTAATTAAAATTAATAAAGCTCTTACGCGCCACATGCATAATGCATTTTGTTTCAGCCATTCCATAAATATTGGTCGCGATACATTTATATTCTCCACTGTCTTCCAAATACAAATCATTGAATATTAGCATGTGTTTATTTCCTTCTGATTTACTCTGTATTGCGTTGTTGGATTTCAACGGATAATTGTTTTTCATCCACATTATCTGAAAAATATAAATATGTATAAATAAATATCAATGTTTTCAAGTCTTTCTAAAAGCTACCTGTGGAGTTGGGTTTCCAACAATTTTGCACTGAAGTTTTGCTTTTTCACCTTCAATCTCTTCTGAGTTATGCAACTCCTCAATTACATTTGGGGGACTACCGTACGGAGATTCTTCGTTTTTTCGTCTTTTACTATTGAGATATATATTAAATATCGTTTTTATGATGAAAAAAAATTTACGTCGGCTTAATATAATCATCTAAATTTTCCGGTGGTTTTTCTTGAGGATCTGTTTTCTTTTTTGGAATGATTTCCTCTGGAGCATCACTAACCCACTCTTCATTTACTTCGGAAATCTCTTCTATCACGGTTACTTCGCATTCAGTTTGCGCCGATCCAAACTGATTGTTCAATACACATGCATAATGACCGGCTGATGATGGAAATATCTGGAAATTGTTAAACGTTTTTCAAATGTTTTATTTTTGACTGTATCAGAATTTACTTCCGTCATTGATAAGGCTGCAATTTGACTTTGTTTATCAACGTATGATCTCAAAGATCCTGGTTTTTCAACTAATTGTTTTCCATTGTGATACCAAATGGCATTAACCGGTGGAGAAGACTAAATTATCGATCTTTAAAATTAATAAATAAATTTATGTATTTACAGAATAAGGCACTGTCAATCTCTCTCGGTCTCCAACCCTCACAACTTGATCTTTTAGAGGTTTAATAATCAAGGGAGGAGTACCGTTTACAACAGTTACATTAGAAGACGTTAAAGCTTCTCCAGCTCGGTTACTCGCTTTACAAGTAAAATTAGCCTGGTGTTTATTAGGTCTGCTTTTTCTTGCCTAAATAAAAAGATTTTTAAGAAGGATATGAAAATATGAATAAATTTCTCCAAACTTTTAATGTACAAACTCCTGATATATCTGTTATAATAAAATCTGGACTTTGATCAATATTCTCTCCATTCCGAAACCACGATACTTGTGGTCGAGGTTCTCCTATTACCTGACAATCGAGCAATAAGGGTTGGTCCTCAGTTACTTCTGTATTTTTCAAAGGTCTATTAGTTTTTAATATATAAATTATTTTTATTTAACAAATAAAAACCACTTTATAAACATTGGTGGCTGATCAAATGTTTTGTGCACTTCAGTTACATTAAGTTCTGCACTGCAGTCCGCATAGCCTGCTATGTTACTGACGCGGCATGAATATATTGCACTATCATCCACAAATGTTTCATCAATTGTCAAAGAAGCATGATCCGGTTCAATAACTGTTTGGAAATCAGGAGAATCTAACTTCAGTCCATCCTTAAACCATTCGACTTCTGGGAGACCCTTAGATTTTGCTATTAAAAGTATTTGATTTCAAACCAAGTAATATTTGAATAATAATATACTTCTTTCATCGATTGGCATACCGGAATCATATTCAACAAATAATGTAACTCTTTCGCCTTCATAAACTTTCTTATCTTGCAAAGATCGAATAAATCGAGGAGCTCGATATCCCGGAGTGGCGACAGATGATTTTGCAGGAGGTAAGATCTGACCTCGAGGAGGACCGGATAAAGTGATATAATCTTCCGATTTGATTTTCGCACACTTTGCCACTTCATTAAGATCTTTTTTGATTTCCTCGAATTTCTCAAATAATGGCTCTATTTTCTGACATTCTTCTGGATCTAAATATACAATATTAATGTACTAGAAATTAAAGATAACTTTCGTATTACTATAAACACGTTCAGCTAGGTCTTTCATGTCTTTTATTTCCGATTCAGCTAAATTTTCGGCTCTCTTAACTTGATCAATGAGTTCTTCTCGTAAATTTTCATTATTCTCCACAGCTTGTATGTTATTTTTTATTCTGTTCAAGAAAATCGTAATATGACTCAAATAATTTTCCAATTCATGTCGTTTTGCCAATAAATTTATATGGATGGAAACTTTATGTCGAGTGTTGTCCATAACTCCAAATAATCGTCCAAGTCTGTCTTCAAGGTTTGATAATCTTTGTGATATATTATCATTTTGATTTGACGGAATAATAATATGATGACCGGATTCCGAAAGAATTTTATTTTGCAAGTTCTAAATTAAAAAAAGATTAATATATTTAATATTATTTTAGATGAACATTATGGACCAGCGAAAATGGTACCCTAACCAATTATTCTACTTAATCTGAAATCGCAGCTGAATCGAAAATTTTGCAATTTACAGTGACAAAATTCTGGACAAGATCTAAAGAAGAAGGATCAGTTGCTGATAAGAGTAAATCAGGCAGGCTAAGCTATTGAATTCAGGCTGGAAACAGAATTCTATTTTTACTTAAAAAGAATAATTTTATTTCATCATTGAACATAGTAAAAATAGTTATTGATTCAATAGAAACTAAATTTCCTAGCAGTAATATTTTTACACGTGTTTACACAAATATAAATTTCCCCCATACCCTGAAGAATTTTTTTGCTTAACTTGGCATTGCGTCCTAAAAGGTTAAGATTTTTGGACTGGCAAAGGTCATTTTATTAATAACCAAATCGTCCGCAGTGCCATTTGATAACAGGTATTCCATTAATTATGTTATTCCGACGATGTTTACATTTGTTTCTCAGTTTTTTTCATTTGATTTCTACATATCTTAGCAATTGAACATATTAATAAAAACTTGTTTTATCAATCAATATTTTAAAAAATGGAAAAGTCAGAAAATCGAACTATTATGAAGTACAAGTTCCTACGTGGAACTTCAGCACCAGAAACCATGCGGAATATAAATTTTTTATTTGGATAAAATACTACTATGCAGTAGACAGTCTCAAATTCGTTCAGAAAATTTGTGAAAAGTAATTTAAACCTCAATAATGAGTCTTTGGTCGCTCAGCAACACAGGTAGCCAATGACGAACTGAAGGTAACCGAGGAGTCATATCCATAACAAAGAGTTCATGAATTATGGTTAACGTTTGATGTTACAAAGCAAACAAAATTGAATCAATTTGCTGAAATTTGTAAAATGAAAAAGTTGGATATGTTGCTTCCACATGAGTGGAATGAAAAGCAGGAACACAAGCGTTTCGAAGTTTACTTGATGATGCCTTCTCATTATAAATTTGATCACATTTTGAATCTATAAGTCGCTTGTGATAAAAGGTAGATCCAATTTGATAATTTCAAACATTCAACAAGCTCGGTGGACACGAATGAGTCACTAAAACACAGTTCAAAGCTAAATATTCATTAAAAAAGCTGATAGTG
>MQRK01039076.1:0-12562 GCA_001938485.1 Girardia tigrina | reverse complement strand
GACAGATCGCGACGTCACAAACACCGTCACCGCAGTCGCCACGAGAGAAGTCGCAGTCGTGATCGACATTCATCATCGAAACACCGAAGAAGATAAACTCTAGATGATAAATCACTGTAGTATAGTTTTTATAATAAAACTTGATCAATCATTTAGCGATATTCATTCGTTTCTCTAAAAAACACGAGACAAAAACACGATTATTGAAAGATAAGATTTTCATTTGTTTTTTTGTTAATTATTAATTGTAATTTAAATTTTAATTAACGCTCGTGATTGTAATTAAGTCCCATTCGTCTCATTAGTCGTCTCACACTCTCTCTCTGTGTCACATTGCTCGGTTAAGTGGAATTAGACACTTATAAATCCGTTTAATTGACGAATAAAACACAAAAATCTAATTGGTAATTTTTTTGTAAATATAAATGTGTTTTTATATCGTTCTTTTGTTTCCTGCTTCATTCAAAAACAGTCGATTTTCGGAACACAAACATAAACAAAAGTATTGATTTTATACATTAATTAAATTGAATAATGTGTAGAAAATGTTTTTCTTAAATTGTCGATCTATTCATCGATGTACACACAAAGTACATCGGATTAGTTTTTGAGAGACGAGAGAGTATGTTTTTGTTGTTTCTTTTTTCAGTTAAAATCGATTTTTTGTGTTAGAAATCTCAAATAATTATTTATGTTCGATAGGAGGTTGAAATTATTAATTCTCGAATGTGAGGCGATATTTGAATGGATTTTGAATCGATTTAATTGGATTTTAAACAATTATTAAGAAGTAAACGATTTTTTATATATGTTGAATAATTTAGATGTGGTAAAATAGTGTTTGTTTGTGTGTATATATTTGAGTGTGTTTGAGCATGAACTTTCTCTTTTATTCGTCATGTAGCAGTTGTTTCTGTGATTCAGATGTTGAGGGAGTTATTGTTGCAATAGAATCGGTTTTATATATCATACGCGTAGTTTTTATTTCATTCTACTTAAACGATACTTTATGATTTGTAATAGAATTTAGCGGACATTAAATCATGAATGAAAATGATTATTTATTGTTTGGAACTTTGGAGGATAGCAGGAGCTTACGCAGAAAAATATTTCGTGGGGGTATATACTGTTATATAATATTTGTTTTATTTGAGTTTTTACTTTTAAAGTTCAAACTAGTAAATCAAATAATTAATTTTTTATATCAATTCATTAACCAGGCAGACTGTACTTTGCCAACAAAGTTTTCAATAAAAAATAATTTAAAAGAACAATAAAAATTAATATAAACTACTTATAATTTATTAGTAGATCTTTTTCGATTAATATTGTTCTGGAACTCCGATGGGACCGTTTTTTTTCCAAATTCTGAGACCTTCATTTTTTTTTGAAATTTTCACATCATCATTTAATGTCAAAGAAAATGAGTAAGTGTAAAGTTTGTAGAAAATTGATTGAGTTAAAGGTCTTTAAAAAGAATAGAACTAGTAAATCAAAAAAATGTTTTATATCCATTCTTTATGCATACAGAACTCCACTTTGCTAACAAAGATTTAATAAACCCATTAAATACCAGATTTTTTTTTCCAACTATGTCACCTGAGACTTTTTGAAACTATTGACTCAATATTTCCTCATCTAATTTTCTTAGTTGAAAGATAACACGTGATGCAATAGGGTGACATACTATTAGATAATTACTAAACTTCCTGTAAACTCATGCAATATCTGAAAAATTAATAAAAATTAACTGATCCCCATTTGGAGCCTATGGTATAATTAATGGATTAAACAATGATTTAAACAATAATAATAATTAATATAAACTATTTATTATTTATAAGTAGATCTTTTTCAATTAATATTGCTCAGGAACTCCGAATTTTCCGTTTTTCCCATTTCTGGATCTTAAAATGTTTTTTCGATCAAATTTTTGTCATCAAGAATGAGTAAGTGTGCTCAGTTTGAAGAAAATTGATTGAGTAAAAAGTCTTCAAAAATAGGTTTCTAAATTCCATCTATATATATATATGGTAAGTAAGCTTAAAAAATGGAAAAATGAAATTAATTACTATTAAAATAATAAAATTTAAAATATCATCGAAATAGTAATGCAACTAAAATCACATGACCATTTTTCATTACTGGTTTCTATAGATATGAGGATTTATTTATCTGCATCATGTTTTATGTTTTGAGGAAGAAAAATTTCTTTGCTCTGCAAAATTTATAAGTAATTAAGAAGGACTTTATAAGGTAATTATTAAAATTTTTCGGGATGGATTTTCTTAAATTTGCAAAATATTAATTATTATGGATAGTTCACATTTTAATTTATTCTTAATAAATGTTAGTTTAAAAACTTAGAAGTAATTAAGTACATAATTAAAAAAAACTAGGGTTGATAAATATTGTAATTCAAATTTTTTCGGGGGGTATTTGTTCCCTAATCACCCCTTGCCTACGTGCATGGTTGATATAACATTTCCAAAATAACAATCCAAATAAAAATTATTAATGGGTTTCAAAAAGTATTTTAAAAAGTTTCTTATGATATTTGTGATTCATAATCATGCCAGTTTTAGAATTGACTTTTGAAAAACGTATTCTTTAGAGTAACAATAAGTTGATATTGCATGATGAGAATTAGAGAGTATTTGCATCTTATGTCAATAATACTTTTTATAACCTTATTCAATTGATTTTAAGTAAAATGTTTTAGCATTAATAAAAATCTCAAACAAAAGACGAACTGAAAGGTACATATATTTTATTTGACTATTTTCTCTGATTATTTATTCAAGAGTCAATTCTTAAAAAAACATGATTCTATAGCCAAGATAATTTTTTTGAAAGCCATTTAATATATTTGGAACTTTGATATTTCTGAAAATTGAATTTTCATTTCTCTGAAGTGTTATTTTATTATATTTTTCAATTATTCTAGTAGTTCTATTTAAAAAAATATGAATTTGCAATTGAAAACTTTTTTAATTGATATCATTTCTCAAATAGACAAAATACTTAAAATGATAACCTGACTAATCGAATATAAACCTTTGTATTATTTTATCATTTTTGAATTAAAAATAGAGCGCATACTTGTTAGCATTTATGTGTTAGTAATTGAGATATTATTTGCAAACTGCGTTTTTAAAGGAACTTAGTTACAGAGGATTCGTAATATTTCTGTTTACGTAGGGAAGTAGAATAATTATTCAAAATTAATTTTGCACCAGACAATATGTTTTGGATCTTAATAAGAAAATTTTGATTCACCTATTTCAAGAATGTTTTTTTCTATTCTTTTTGTTAGCTAACTTTCTATATATAATCTTTCTAATAAATAATTTTGGATGTATTTGCGGAATTGCGTGAATCACAATGCTAACCGATCTGCGAAAATTTATTAAAGGGAAACTTGTGTAATAAGTATCTGGTGATAATTGTTATTTAGAATGAAAATTAGCAGTAATAATTTCATCTCATTTACTAATAGATGAATTTTATAAAATTAAATTAATAAATTTTTAAAGATTCATCTGATTTTTATGGAATTTCGATGAAATATGGATGTATAAATAAGTATCAAGATTACCTTTTAAAATAAAAACTCCAATTGTAGTTTATTATTTTGCATATCTTGACTTTAAAAATAAAATAATAATTAGATATATCATATTTAATATAATATTAGTGTAATCTTATCGCCCGAATTGTTTCAAATACAGATATTGCATCGATAGTTACCGCAATCATAAGTTTTGGCTAGTCAATTGAGATTAGTTTACCAGTTCTGTTACATCACACGATTATATGTTTTCATTACTGTTAGATAAGACAACCCTCCATTTCCAGGGTATTTTTCCGGAAAATGGGGTCATTTTTTACAACATTCGGTAATTTATTTTAAAATTTCTTAACTGAATATAAGACAAAAGTAAGATCCTTCATACCAAACTGCAACAAATCCTGATTGGGTTTTACATTTTTGGAGGCGCCTGAATCTAATTCTCATTGAATGTTTCGTGTTAGAGAATCTTGCTGTTCCGATGAAGTTCCGTTGCTTTTTTAATGAAAAGAACTATCAAGAATGTATTAGATTGTTGAATATTTGTTCTAAAAAGACTTTGATGTTTTGCGTAAAGTTATACTATTAGAAAATCGGTGGTATGCTATAAAAATCTATTTAGTTGTTTTCCCATATTTATTATCTTTATAACAGAATTATGATTTCTGTCTGTCATTTTGTCTGTGTGAAGTTCCAGTGTTCAGTAAAACATTTAATTACTTTTATTTAATAATTTCCGTAGTGCCCCGACATATTAAATTATTATTTCGGATCTGCCCCGAAGCATATGAATTTTGATACGGATTCGGGGGAAAATCGGTCGCAATCCCGGATGCGATTCTATACTATATGAAAATATTAGGTTGGTCGAAAAATAATGGCGGTTTTTGAGCTTTATACTTTGTTTATCTACTTTGATATGTATGTATGTTTAAATGCATTAGTGTTAGATATTATTTGAAATCTTATGCCTAGCTGTATATTCCTATAGCCATTATTAACATATTGCTGTTATTTTTTAGAATATTTACGGTGCTAAATTAATGATGGAAAAAATTAAAATTCGAGCTATTTTCTTGTACGAATTTAAACTGGGTCGTAAAGCAGCAGAAACGGCTCGTTATATCAATAAAGCGTTTGACAAGGGAACAGCTTCTGAGCGCACAGTGCAACGATGGTTCCGAAAATTTTCTGATGGAGATGAAAACCTTGCAGATGAAGAAGGTCGTAGTCTTCCAGTTGCTGTGAACTACGACAATTTGAGGACAATGATGGAAACAGATCCCCGTACAACAATCAGAGAACTTGCAGATGGGTTGAGCATTAGTCATTTGACAGTCCTGGATCATTTAAAACAACTTGGAAAACTCAAGAAACTTGATAAATGGGTTCTACATGATTTGAATGAAAATCAAAAGAACCGACGCTATGAAATTTGTTCTGCCAATCATCTTCGCAATAAAATCGATCCATTTCTTGATTGTATTGTTACCTGTGATGAGAAATGGATCCTGTATGATAACCGACGTCGATCTGCACAGTGGTTGGACAAAGATGAAATACCGAAACACTTTCCAAAACCGAAACTAACACCCGTAAGGTTATGGTGACAGTTTGGTGGTGTGATGCTGGAATCATCCACTATAGTTTCTTGAATCCAGGTGAAACAATCACATCGGAGAGGTAATGTCATGAAATTGAAATGCATAAAAAAAGAAAAACCCTTGGTCCGGGATTGGTCAATCGAAAAAGTCCCATCCTTCTTCATGATAACGCTAGACCTTATATTTTAAAAGTGACTCTTCAAAAACTTAATGAGTTGGGCTATGAAACCCTGCTTCATCCACCATATTCACCAGACCTCTCTCCAACAGACTTCTACTTTTTCAGTTCATACTTTGATTAATAAACTTTTGTTTCTGTGAATTTGCATGTCTTTGATGTTTGTGTCCCAAAACCGCCAATTTTTTTGACCAACCTAATATTCTGAGGCAGATTTAAGGTATTTAATTTTAAATTAGAATTATGATTTCTATTTGTGTGAAGTTTAAATAAATTGTATATATTTAAAATTTGATCGTTTGTTTAAATGCATCATTTAATAACCTTATCAACTATCAGTTTTAATCAAATTTTTATGTAATAATTCAAACCTCGTTTTCCCACCATCCTCCTTTCCCGCCAGTAAATCACGCTGTACATTTTGCATGTAATAATAAAAGTGTATAAATTCCCGCCACCATTGGTTTCCGCCATTCGCCACCGTTCACACAAAACAATGAGTCATGCAAAACTCACTTTTCCGCCAATTAATAGTACAGTACAGTCAAACCTCTAGAATCTTCAATGAACATGATTTCAATGAAGCTGATTTGTCAAAAATTCCTGCTTGTTATTTGGTAATGAGAATGGTACTTTGTATATTTTTTATCATTTGTGTAGGCGTTATATCAGATGCGCCATCGCTCACAAACATGCACACAACAGTCTCCAGCTGACATTTACAGCATCTTAGAAATATGTTTGTATGCAATTGAACATTCAAGTCACTGCACTGCAAATAGTAAATCATTTCCAGAAACCACGAAAGACAATATCTGATATTCTTACTGAGAAAACGAAATGGATCAATGTTTCTAACGATGAATTGAAGAACAAATATGAAAGAGATAGAATGATTCCCGAGACTGAAGATCTGCTCTTTCAGTGGTTTGTGGATATGAGAAGAAGAAACGTGGTGGTCATAGATGAAATATTGAAGAAAGCAACTGATTTCTTTGCTCAGGTTCGTACAGTAATGGGCACGGGTGGATTGCTGTAGATCTCATTGCAGATGTAAATTGTCCTTTTTTACAGATCATCGAGTCCAATGGTTTCAACTTTTCAAATGGCTGGGTGGCTTGCTTCAAACAGAGACGAAACATTTACTTTGCCAAGCTATGTGGTGAATCTGCTAGGGTTGAAGAAGCAATAGTGACGAACGGACTTATTCAAGTTCAAGAAGCACGCAAGCATATCCACAAAAAGGATGTCATCAACATGGAAGAAACGAGATTATTCTTTCACATGCTCCCTGATCGATCATTAGTGCACGTGTCAGAAGAAAAGAAGTGAAAAAAGCGAAATCACGAGTAACCGTCGCTCTATATGCAAATGAATTTTGAAGTCACAAGCTAAAACTCCTTGTGATTGTTTGCGTTCATTACAGAACTTCAATTAAAGTCTCTAAGTGGACTACGACTTAAATAAGAAAGCATTGATGATAGAGCTCTCTTTCAACAATGGATTCTCCTTCAATGGACTTTGCATAGGCAAATGAAGAAAGACTCCATGGTATCTGCCACCAGCCAACTTGAGCAATATCCAGTTCCACTTTCTGTCCCCATGAACCACAAGTCGTCTACAAGCGATGGACTCTGGAAAATATCTATTCATTCAAGTCGCAGTATCGTAAGCTTCAAGTGACAGAAATAGTCAGCCAACTGGATAATGGATCGTCGCAGTCGGAAATTACGTTGCGTGATGCTATCCCTTTCATTTCTGTGGCATGGAATTCTGTCACGTCAAAGTAATCTCGAACTGCTGGAACCACACTGACATCTCCAAAGCTACCACGAGCATCATCAAGTAGGTTGCCATCACCAGTAGCAATGCATAAACTGGAATTCGAGACATATTTCATCGGCTGTTGGATTTTGTCGGAAGCACGTCGCCAAATTTGCCCAGACTTTTGAAGAATATGTTCAAGTGGATACCATGGTTGAAATAGAAGAAGCAGCTTCTGCGGAAGAAAACAAAGTGCAAGATGGTGATCAGAAAATTGACTTTGACGAAAAACCACATGCACCCTCTACTACTACTGAATTCGCTCGACATATACAACAAGTGCGCCTTTATAAATAGGCCAACTGCAGTGATGTAAGTGTCAACGATAGAAACGGTGAATGTAGCATTTCGATAAATTTTCCTCCAAAAGCAACGACATAACCAATTTGGATTATTTTAAACGTAGTTGATGTTCTGTGGTTTGATTAAAAGTGCTGTCATTTTGAACCTGCTGTAAGTTTTCGAATGTGATGGTTAAAAATACCAGCACTGGAAACTGTGGCTCTTAGAGAACATTCGGGTGTTTTATAAGACCGTAATTTAGTGCAGTAGTTTAATACAGTACAGTACTGTATGTGCATTAATGCGAACATTCATTCTAATTCCCTTAATTTACCGCCACCCTCGTTTCCGCCTATTTTTCTCCCTGCACCAAAGGTTGCGAGAAAACAAGGTTTGACTGTATATTGAAAATTTGATCGTTTGTTTAAATCTCTATAGGAAGCCGCAGTTTTTCAGATGGCTAAACAAATTTGTCGGATTTGCGATCATTCTGGTTGTTTTTCATCCATCAGATGAGCTTTAGTTGTGCTTTTAATTGAAGATTACCTCATTCTTGACTTTGAAGACGCAACTAACTATGCCTTGCATGAAATTGAGAGATTTTTGAAATTACACGGACTTTCATTTTGTCATTTTACTGGATTGCTAAATCCTCAAGTAGAACCTTCCAATTTTTGATTTATATGATATCGGTGACGAAGCTTTTTTGGACGAGCAAAACATTGCCAAATTCAATCCAAAACAACGTGAAGCTTTTGAAGTTTTTCGAGACGTAGTTGACTAAGACACTGGTGTAGATGTAAGATGTTTTTACCTTGATGGACCTGGAGGCTCCGGAAAAACATTTTCTACATGACCGTATTAACTTTCATCAGAGGCGGAGGACAATCTGCATTGACTTTTGCAACTACTGGCATAGTTGCAACTTTGCTTAAGTTGGGACGAACTGCGCATAGTGGATTCAAACTTCCGGTGCATATTGATAATTCAAGGTCCTCAAGATTGCACAAGTCAAGGGAGGATGTAGATGCTTTTTGAAATACCTCAATAATTGTAATCGATTAAATCACAATGCTTCCGAAAGATGGATTGCGAATTATCGATAAACTCCTCCGAGAAATCATGGATAACGATCGAGCATTTGAAGGAAAAGTCATTCTCAACGGTGGTGATTTTTGTCAGACACTTCTTGTTGTGCCTCACAGTTCTCACATAGATATCCTTGAAATCTACATCAAATCAAGTCCTTTTGGTCGCACTTCAGAAAGCTCTCACTCTCAATTAACATGTAATGCAATGGATAACAAGAACACAACCAATGGACACTTAAACTAGATGAAGGTAAATTGCCTCGAGTTCAAGACAAGAATGATCCTGAGCTTATTGAAATCCCTTCTTATATGGTTGAGCATGGAAGTCTCATTGATTCCATCTTCGGAAAATGTCCTAGTGATTTAACAGATGATCTTTCAAGTCGCGTCATCTTATCAGCAACGAACGCTCAAGCGTTTGAGATTAATCATTAAATCATCAATCGATTGCCAGTCGAACAAATGACGTACTACAGTGCTGATAGCATTGTATCTTCAGATCTTTAAGACTAACTCATGTACCCATCAGAATTTCTGCATCAACAAACTCCTTTGTGAATGCCAACACATGAGTATAACCGCAAAATAGGTACGGTTATCATGTTGCTAAATCTCGACCGTGATTGTGGATTATGGAATTGTGGATTATGATTGCAATGGAACTCTGCTTATTTTTGAAGAATTACGACCACATGTAATCAAAGCCCGAATCCTGTCTCAGTTAGACAGAGGCAACATCATCATTCCTCAAATTGTTTTGGTACCATCTGATACTCAATTACCGTTTGTGTTACTTCGTCTTCTATTTCTTGTCATTCCTGCTTTCTGCATTACTATGAACAAATCACAAGGGCAAACATATAATTTACCAGATCTGGCGAAAAAAGTTCACCCTAGTATTTTAGAATTGTCAAATGGATTATCAAGTCGATACCGAATGGCATTTTCAACTTCTCTTACGCCTTTAATCGAGGTTAAAAAGCATGTGACGCTATAGCTCAGAGATTTGTTTTTGACTGGTTTGCCATGTTCAAACACGATAATTTCAACTTCAGCGATGCATCTCATTCCGTAAGACAAATCGAAATGGACGTGGACCACTCGTGGATTTTTAAGGAAGATGACTGTTAGACATGCTGGGAGACGAATGTTTTTTCTGAGAATCTCACACAACCTTCACTAGAGAGTTTAAAATCTCTTTAAGAGTTTAAAGAGATTATTTAAAAGTTTGGTGCTTATGTTCGCATGAACCAACTAAAAAACAGAAAAATTGCAGCTAGAAATTGTAGTTTGACACTTGAAACCTATGGCGACGGGTAATGTCACACAATCGTGACTGGAAACGAGAAACGGTGTCTATGTGAATTTGAAGTAAAGGAAAGACTGGATGAACCTTGAAGATTCTAAGTTCAGAATCTAAAAATACCTGAATGGGAATAAGAGAAAGATTTGCGTATTGTAGCTTTGGGAATGTCAAAATACCGGATCAACAAGGCTTGTTGATGCTTCATGGAAGCGCTCGATCATACAACGTAAAACTATTAAGATATCAATTAGATGATAATTTCGATGTTTAACGTTCTATCTATTTCCGAGACCACGCCGTGATTGATTACAATTTATTTTGCTATCTCTCAAATAAAGTAAGGCATATTTTTCTTTGAAAATCATGATAATTTTGACAATTAGCTCAAAAACTTAGAAAAATGGAATCAACAAAGTGATAAAATGGGTTCTGGAATAAGTAGTGAACAATGAAATGTTATTATTTCTACTTTTAAAATTTTATGATTTCCTTAAATATGTACTTGACTGAGTCATTTTCTTTTGTTCATCTTCTTGGATTTATTTGCGAATAAATGTTTAAAAGACGACGGGAACTTATGTATCAATTCAATACAACATTAATTTGAGCTTTAAAACACAAATTTTAGTTTTAAACTGTTTAAGTTCCCTATTTTTTTTAAATGGAATTGAAAAACATTTAAAAATCGCTTAATAATTTCACGAAATTTAGTCTTCTGTATAATATACTATAAAATGCATGTACAAGGAAGAATGTTAGTATTAATCGATTTTTTTGGAAAAATCGATCAGCTATATGGTTTAGAACTTTTCACCAATTTTTTTATGTTCAAAAACTGCAACAAACAATGGATACAGTGCAAATAAGAATTAGTGTGGATAATAAAAATGATATATATATATATATATATATATATATTTAACTTTATATTACCAATTTTTATCCATTACTGAAAAGCAAATTAGATTTATGGGTGAAATGTTGGATTTTTTTTGTAAGCAAGCATACAAAATTTAATTGATCGCAATGTAATGAGAAACTTTATTTAGCTATCAATAAATGTTCAATTATTGAATTTTGTTAAGGTCTTATAGACTAAACTATAATAATAAAAGGGTTACCTTCATTATGGTAAAAGTATGAATTCAAGTCAAATAATGTTAAATAATAAAGAAAAAGTAATAATAATTCGACATCTAAAAGTATATTAACATAAAGATTTTAGATTCAAATATTGGGAAAATACAAATGAGTATTGAATGTTCATGCAATTTTGGATAAAAGATTTACTTACTATAGCGCCTTCGTGGTCAAAAATTATTGTTTTGAACAAATTGAATAAATTTAAAAAAGTTCTAGTTCAATATTGAAGAGGAATGCGTTCATTTTCAAAACATCATCAAATTCAAAACTTTTTTTAATTATTTTTATTATTCAACCTTTTAATTTCTTATTTATAAAAATTACAATGGATCAAAATTACACTTTAAATTTAATATATTATGAAACTCAATTGCACAATAATCTAAGTTATGATAGTAAAAAATTGATTCCTTTTTATACTGAAACCCGTATTAACGGGTGCGCAGGCCAAATCTGGATATATGAAAAAAGCATACTATCAGTAAATTAAAAATAAATGAAACATCCAATCAAATTGCAGCATGATTCACATTGGATAGGGGGTTTCTTGCATTATCTTTTGTTATCCTTTCGGCATACATTTTCTCAGAAAAGACATGACAGAGCAACAGCTCCGTGAGAGAGTTCGCAACTTTTGGAAGTTGAACTTTTAAAAGGAAAAGTCTTCACTGTAAACCACTTTGTGAATGAAGGTTGTGCGCGGTCAACCATCTATACGCTTCTCTCAAACCTCTCCAAGAGTTCAAATGTGCACAGGAAGTCAGGAATGGGAGGCCACAATAAAAAGTTAACAAATCAACAGCGCGCAAATATTCGGAAATGGATTCAAACAAAGTGTGGTGTATTTCTCAGACGTGAATTCAGCAAGTATGGTGTCTGTGCCACGACGATGAGGATTATTATCAAGGCGGTCTAAAATGCCGAAAGAGAAAGAAGGCTCCTCAGTATACAGAGGAGCAAGTAAAGTGAGTGAATCTGAGAGCAGGGAAATTACTCCGAAGTTTGAGTGATAAAAAAATCATGGACGATGAGAGCTACTTCAAGTTGAAATGTGATTATCTACCAGGAAATGATCACTACTTTACTTCGAGTCCTCAATCTGCTCCTGAACACGTCAAATATAGAACAGAAAGAAAGTTCCCTGTTCAGCTGATGGGTTGGCTTTGTGTCTCCGCAGACCACATCAGTAATCCTATATTTTTGCAGCGGCCAAACAGTGTACATGCCGATTTCTATCAATAGCAGTGCATCAGACTAGGTCTGATGAAGTTTATCAAGAAATATCATCGAGATGACGAAATTCTCTTCTGGACGGACCTGGCTTCTGCACATTATGCAACAGCACTCTCAAATTTCTTCATCATCTCAACATCCCCTTTGTTGACAAGAAGTGTAATCCTCCAATTATTAATATTATTATATATTATATTATTATTATTAATTATATTATATACAGGGTGTCCCAAAAATATGTATACACATTAAAAATTTAATTTTATTGAATTTTATTTATGTTTAACTTTCATTATATTTAATATAAATAGTTTTTTTTAACATAAATAG
>MQRK01038975.1:0-11776 GCA_001938485.1 Girardia tigrina | reverse complement strand
GCAGAACATACCCAATCAAGTAGAAAAAGCTCAATTTTGGACCACATAGTGAAATGTCATGGAACTCAGAGGAGGGTATTTGATAATGATTTTCGGGTTTTGATTAGTAACTTTGATCAAAATTATGAAAGGACAATTACTGAAGCACTCTTGATAAAGTTTTGTAAACCTAGTCTAAATGTGCAAAGTGATTTGTCCAATCATATTAGAGCATTTTGACGTAACACACTGTGACGTAATGGTCATCTTTCTATATAAACATTTATTTAATTTAAAACTTAGTTAAAAGTTATTTACTTTATTTAATTTTTTAATATTAAAATTTGAAACGATTTAATATTTTTAAAGTTTTTAAAATATCTTATACTGTACTTAAAAATGCAAATTATACTCGAATAACTATTCATCGTGAACATCTAAAATATCAATTTTTCATCTGGGTGGAAGAAACACATTTCCAAATACTAAACTCAACATACAAAATTCAACATACCAAATTTAAAATATTCCTCACAACTAGAATTCAAGCAATAAAAATACGATAATATAATTGTCACTTTCATAAAAAAAACGTTCTTTTAATCATTATCTATGTTGTCTTTTGATGACAATCTTTAGAAATTAATCCTTTTTTGGCAATAAATTAGTCGAAGGATGTTTAAATTATTGTTTGAAATATTCACCCTTCTTTTGTTTTAAATTAATATCATTCTTAGATAACATCGTTTTCCATTAATAAATTAGAAGTAAAATATTTCTACATAAAAATGGTTTACACTCTAATATAAAAAGTTTTAATTTCAACTTTTAAGTAATTTTAAGGCTAGTTTATCTCTTCTTTCCTATTCTCTCATACAAATATATTAAAAATTTGACTGAATGTAGCACACGTAAGAACAAAATTGAATGCAAATCGTATAACTTAAAAAGATTAATAGAAACAAATAAAAGCTTTATTATTGAAAATCCTTTTCTATTCATTTTTAGCATCCATTCTTTGAATACTTTATAATTACTTTTTATTAATACTTTTGTGAGAGTAAATGGCGATAAATTGATTAACGATAGAATTAGTGTGTGTTTAAATAATTGTAAAAACGTGTCGAATTTAAATTTAAGTTAAATGAATTTTTCAGTGTTTCATCGTTCGCTTTCTCTATCACCAACTTTTTCAAGGCTTGTAAATAAAAAAAATGTTCCTTCATTCAAATCAATTAACTTTTCAATATTAGTTATAAATTCAAAAAATTGATTGAATAGATGCTCGATACTTCTTAATTTTTAAATGTCAATAAAACGACTGATAACTTTAATACTTCTCTGTACTTGATATGACCAGTTTAACTTGTAGTATCAAGGCCAATACTTTACCACACTGATCTTTTAGGCGTAGTTTGCCAGTAGTTTTGCCCAATGTCAAGAAATTTATTAATTTTGTGGTCAAGCCAATAGGTGATGCAAAGTTCCTTAACATTTCACATCGTTTTTATTCATATATTGTACTAAACTGGTTCATTTATTAGTAAACAATCTATAAACACTTTAGGTTCTTGTGAGGATAAATAATTATATGCTATTTATATTATCTTTATTAAACTAAATATATTACAATAACGGATCCAAAATATTCCAATTAATCTCTTGAGTTTGTTTAAATAATATGAACAACGCGTGTAATTTTGTATTTTTTTAATTAGTTATTATGGAATCCTCTTACAGTTCTTATTCAAATCGTTTTTTCGTGAAAAAGGTTTAAATGTCGTGTTTATATGTTGCTTGTATTTGTAAAGTGTTGTCTTACAATTTTGATGGTGAATTGAATTGGGAATATAGAAAAGTTTAAGTATTCAAATAAATATTACTGATTTAATTAAATCAGATTTTTGAATTATATTTAAAAATCGTAATATAAACGGTTCAATTTTAATAGCTTAAATATTTGTATTTATAAATTGTAGTTTAAAACTTTTGTCAATATTTTTAAAGTAATTCAACTTGAAATGTTTAACATTGTTGAATTTTTTAAATATTAAAATAATAAAAGTAATAATTAAAATTTGTTTAAACAATTAGTAATAAGATATATTAAAATCAAGAGCATAATCATCCAAGGTGGGGGATTGGTGTAAGGGGTTCAATTGCCCCTTGGAATTAAAAAAATTAACCTGTGCAAGAAACAAAATTTTATTAATAAATTCAGAGATGGGGCATCCTATAAATGTATACTTATTTAATTTCTGATTTATTGATTCAAGAGCGATTTCAATATTTCCCTCCATCAATGAGACAAATACTGTTGGCCATATCTGTTCGAGCAATTAAAGATGTTAATAAAGACTCATCAGTGAATTTTGATAAGAATATTGTCAAAAGAACTAAAAAGAAAAATAAATCTCCTAAATTGTGTTGAAAGTTGTAATTAAATTCTTGAAATATAAATAATTTTTAACAGGTATCAGTTGTAAAATGAGGCGAGAAAAATGATGAACTAATGATATGACTAACTAGTTACTTTAGAAGATCGTATAAAATAATTTTGATCTGTATTTTTATGATCAATAAAAGCATATATATATATGTGTGTGTGTTGTTACATATATCTTCGATAAAAATTCATCAAAAAGATAAAATGACTGAACATTGGATAAAATGATTTGAAAAACAAGTTATAAAATAATAGATAAATTTCTATTTATGTATTATTTTGTTATAAAAAATGTCAAGAGGTGAACTAAAAGACTCCCGGGATTCAAGAAAGACATTCTTCATTCTCAGGTTTCACGACTCGCAGAAAAAATCACTAATTAACTAATAGCAATCACTACTACACTATATATGTAACTTTCATTTGTTATGATGACGATAGTTAAACAGTTAAAATTTATTAACAAAAATATAGCGTTTCCGGGTGGAAAACTTCATTTTCAGTATTGGTTTAATCATTTTCAATGAATTAATGATTTTCAATAATAATTTGAAATAAAAATATTTCAATTTTCTCCTATGAACGAACCAAATGATTCATCAATATAATATCGAAACGATGTAAACGGACAAGAAATAGTTCAAATACCGAGGCACCAAAACGAAAAGATAACAAATGAAATCAGGAGTCTAATCATAGAGAAACTTGAACAAGACGAGGAATCCATTATAAAAATTTCTAGAGATCTTAAAATAAACCAAAGAACAGTAACATTCATTATTAATGTTTATAAGACAACAGGAATAATTGAAGAGTTCAAGTAGAGGCCACGTAACAAAAAAGATAAACGAGGAAATAAGCAACCATATTGAATTACTTCTAGAACGGGGTCCTTCATTAACATTAAAAAAATTTCCTGAGAATGCCAAAATGTATTTGAAGTAAATCTTTCTATTAAAAAAATCAGATATTTGAGTTGAAAAATTACTTTAAAAAGAAGTTCTTTGGTTTTTGATAGGGTGAATGATGATGAAAGGTTGTTACTGAAAAAAAGATTTTTTAACCAAATTTCCTACTGATGATGAAAAACATATATTCGTAGATGAAACAGGTTTCAATCTACATTTAAGAAGAAACTACGGAAGGTCGTTTTCGGGGAGTAGAATATCATATACTGTTCCGGCTGTCAGAGGACGAAATATTACTCTTTTAATTGCTATTAACTCAGCGCAAATAGTTTAAAAACTAAATATTTCAAGGTGGTTGTAATAGTAATATTTTCTCAGAATTCCTCGTTGAATTGGACAATTAGTTTAAATATTTAGTTTTCATTACAACCAATGTTTTTCTCATGTTTTTCCTCAAGAATTAAGACGGACGCTGATTTGGTGACGATTGTTGTTGATATATTAATAGATGTTCTAATAATGAGTTAAGAGTTCCTTTAACGTATTATTTCTCCTAATGTATTGAGATAATAAACATGAATTGTGTAAAATACAACATTTAGGTCTTATATGTACTAACATTATTTTGTGTCCATAAATGATTTAAAAACTAATACTGTGAGGATAAATAAATATATGCTATTTATATTATCTTTATTAAACTAAATATATTACAATAGTGGGTCCAGAATATTCAAATTAATCTCTTGAAGTTCTTTAAATAATATCAACAAGCGTGTGTAATTTTTAAATTATATATATATATATATTAAGTTGTCCTAAGTTTTTGTCATGGAATCCTCTTAGACATACCTTAAAAAGTTTAAGCTAAATTATTTTACAATTCAAAATCACGATACATTCTAATAACTATAGAACAATTGTACTATGCGAATAGAAAAGTGTATCTGTGAGTGTTAGCGAAATCGTTTCAATTATAATTATTTCATTTTACTTTGGAAAACTCTCAAAACGGAAAGCAAACTTGTATGTTTAAATACATAATTTATCCGCTTAATTATCCCTGTAATACAGAAAATTAAAAAAACCTTATAATACAAAGAAAATATGACTATTGATTTGGTGACAAAAGTGTATCACAAGATAATACATCCTGAGTTTAGAATTAAACTTATTGAAAAGCTTCTGAAAACATCCTAGGCCTAAGGAAACTCCAGAATTTATTCCTCTCAATGATGTAAAAAACTAAAACTAGATGTAGCAAATTATGTTCTAAAATATGATTTAATAAAAATAAAATACACAAAGAAACCGGATACTGATGCCAAGAATGTGATTTACTACTCTGTCCTGCTCCATGTTTCAAAATTTAGCATTCAAAAAAGAATTTTGTTTGAAAATAAAACACAATATCGAGTTTATAAGAATCTTTTTTGTCAAATAAAAAAACCCATAAAATTTCATTTGTTTTTTCTTAAAGAAAAATTAATTCGGTGTCGCTTAAAAACTAAGTGGTTTAAAAGAACGTAGACTAATCTTTATTTATTGGAAAACGAAAAGATACGGAAAATCGATATAGTTATGACAAATACAAAAAAAATAAAAATTTGAATTTAATTTGTTTTTAATTTAATTTATAAATAATGGATAATTAAGGAGCAATCGCAAATTTGTTTTTGTGCAAAAAATGACTAATTATTCATTTATATAGTCATTCAGACCATTGGAAAAGTACGAAAAAATCTCGGACAAGCAAACAGACAGACGAAATAATGTTTTAATTAATTAATAAATTTTTATTTGTATTTTTTTATATTTGTCATTACTTTATTAATCTTCGGTATTTTTTTCGTAAGAAATACATTTTTGGACTTCTATTAATTAAAGTTTATTTGGTTATATAAGGAATGGTTATGAGGAATTTTCAGAAACAAATTATTGGTTTTCTTGATTCGTGGTATTCCACGCTATTCCATATTTTTCTCGTGTTAAAGCGGCGCTCCGAAGACCAGTATATCAAAATCAACAATCAGTACTGAATTTTTCGCTCAAAAATTTTCAAATCAGATCGAATAGTTCGAGATTCTACCATGATTCTACAGTTACACAACACTGAAATACATATTAAAATGGTCTCCTTAATCGGTTGATTATTTTGTCACTCCAAACGACTCGATCTGACAACTAGTTCTAGTTGTGAATCCGAAATATCAACTCAGAATTGATGAAATTGTTGAAAATTGTGAATTTGTTAATCGAATTTCAAGAGGCTTATATTCACAAAAACATTGTTTTTAAAATTTTTTGATTTACAACTTGTTATTTTGATTCCTTTTATTCTTAAATGAAAATGTTAAAGACAAAATAAATTCAAAAATTAAATGTTATCATTCTTTATAAATTTAGTCGTTTTGATAAATAAAATTTGATTTCTAAATTTAATAAGACAATTTTCTAAAATTGATTTTTAAGTTTTGATATAAATAATAAACATTTGTAAAAATAACAATAAATAAATCACCTCAGTATTTTCAATATATGCATTGGAAATTCGTTGCAAATATTCTTTGACTTTAGCCGGATCAACATCCTCTGACTTTTCCCAAGTTATTTCTTCGTAAGGCAGACTGCGCCATTTAACTAAATAATAAGTGATTGTTTCTTTCGATGAATCAGAAATTGATAGATCCTCTCCTTTCTTATTACACTCTATTTGTTTACACGCAAGAACTCTATCGATTTCTACATAATCAGGATTGAAAAGACATTCATCTGGTTCATCAACACTGTTAATTTTCATATTTTTATATCGTTTTAATTTTGATGAAAATGTTGGATCTGAGACGGTTTCAGCAGATTTCCACTCGCAATGAATGTAAGAAAATCCGCGATATTTTAGATAATATTCATCAAATTCTATTTCTGAGCCTTTCGAGGTTACATCTAATATGTCAGAAGCGCTTACAATTCGCGATCCAAGAATCTTTTGAACAACTTTATGTTGATTTTCTAAATTTAATTCAAAATTGGAATCATCATCGCTATTTATGGAATTTTCGTCATTTGAATCTATTTCAAAACTCGTTTCTTTTTTTCCTCTAGTGGTTATATGAAATTCTGCTGAGTTTCTTAATGACTTTCTTGGCATATTCCTGTCTTCTGTATCGAAATTATTAAAATAACTTCCTCTTGAATTTCGTTTCTTTAAAAATGATTGAACATTTTTCATTCTCTTTGCAATTTTACAAGCATTACTCATGGGCTTTTTCTTGACATCATCATTTTTGGAAACTTTTGAATCACTGCTGTTAATGGACTCTGTGTTTCTGGATTTTAATTTTTTACTATTACAATATTCCTGATGAAGCTTCTTTAATCTTAAATAAAAGTAATATTTTTTAAATTTGAAACTCCATTTTGGCACTTTATATATAATTGGATTTTTTTTCGAACTGCTCTTGAATTTTAATTTATTGATCCAAGGTCGTTTTAATGAGATCTGAAATTAAATACATAAATTATAAAATGGAAATGTATGTTCAAATAAAAAACGCTTTATAAATTGACTTGAAATTGATTAACAATTAACTTTACAATGTAATTACAACAGTAAATTTAAAATTTATCTTATTTTGTTGTAAAAAGATGTTAGCAATTACCAAATGTTTAATAAATAAATAAATTATGAAATCGGTTGCAGACTATCTGTAATTATAAAATTTAAATTATTCAGAGATTCAAATATTTTCGAAAACTAAATTGAAGATAGAGATGTCATTTGAAAAATTTTGCTTTGTAAATTAAACTTAAAAATAATCAGTAAAATCGACCTTTAAGATTATCTAGGTTTATACAGATTTTACTGATGGTCTTTTTATACAAAATTTATAATATTTTACCAGTTTATCTTACTCGAATCTCTCACACTGATGCTAGTTTTGATTTAATACGTGGCCAGTGATGCACCAAAATTAGCACAAGTTTTTTTTATATAAAACTAATAATAAGAAATGCAGCGCAAATAATAACTATTATATGCCAAAACACCAAGCAAATAGTAAATAAACTGACCCAAAACAGTTTAGTCTGATTATATACTTTCAAAGGTCCTCGTTTATCTACTCTTCATAATTTCATCAAAAGTTCATCAAAATCACGTAAGAGGTGTCAAATCCACTGTATTCAGTGTTTTGGATTTTTCGACGTAGCTGTGGGATGTTTTGAGCCCCCAACCACCTTGATAGACGGCCGAGTTTAGTATAGACTAAAAGTTCTCTATAAGACGGAATTGAGGAAGATTAGGAGGATTCTCCTGACGCTCGACGAAAGGAATTTTGAGTTCTCGAAACAATGTTGTCTCCTTGGCGTAGTGAACGCTGGCGAGATCTGACCAGAATTAGAAATGATTACACACGTTACTTATGTATAAATGAAACCAGCCGCTTATTAATACATCCTTACCGGTAAGTGCTGCCATCCAAACTATTACAGGGTTTTTCATTCAGTTTTGGCAATTTTTCATATGGTTTTGACAATTTTCAAAATGGTTTTTGACAATTTTCAAAATGGTTTTGACAATTTTCCAAATGGTTTTGACAATTTATCAAATGATTTTTGGCAATTTATCAGATTGTTTTGACAATTTTACAATTGATTTTGACAATTTATCAGAGGGTTTTGACAATTTATTAGATGATTTTGACAATTTATAAAATAATTTTAAAACATTTAAAATTTTTTTATGTTGACTTTTTAATTACATATAAAGGATTTTTAACTTTTGTTAGTCAAATTATATTGAT
Source organism: Girardia tigrina (assembly GCA_001938485.1). Classification (NCBI taxonomy): domain Eukaryota; kingdom Metazoa; phylum Platyhelminthes; order Tricladida; family Dugesiidae; genus Girardia; species Girardia tigrina. Next base: position 3,641 of record MQRK01038975.1, on the reverse strand, counting down.
AATGTTTTTAAAGGAAATCAAATTTTATTATTCTACTGAATAATATGAATGTTTCAAAGGTAGGACTAAGTATCTTGGTCTCAAGGAACAAAACTAATAAAAAATTTTCATACTTGGACTTCATTTTAAATTGGTTTTTTTATATAAAATATAGAAGAAATTCGTTAATACGGACTTTTATGCACCATAAAAATAAGCAATGTTATCCAAAATTAAAGTATGTCATTGACTTGTAATTAAATAAAATCCTTTTTGAGTAGATTTAAATGTTAATGGTTATTCGTTATAGGTCGATTTTTAAAAAAATTAAAAAAATAACTTTATTTAGTACAATGGAAGCATATAAATATTGTTTATAGTAACTGTTTAATTGACGAATTCTATTTAATTATAAATTTACTGTTAATCTTTTTATATTTTATCATTATCATATTCCCATATAAATCTAATTAAGATATAAGTTAGCTATTCATTGTGAGTGATAGAGAAGTAAAAGAAATGTTTTCCGTAAATCAGTTGCTTGGCAATTATCAGATTATTCGTTTTCCCCCTCCTATATGACCGGAAATAAAAATATTCGATTCAAAGTTTTTTTAGTAGAATTTCAAGATAGTGTTTGATGTAACTATGAGTCGTCTGTTTTGCTTTCTGTCTATTTATAGAAAATTATATGTAACATAAGATGGAAAATGAAAACATTGATTTTTTGTTTTGCGTAATATTTTTATTATTATCTTTAATTCTCAAAATGTTATTTGATCTCTCATAATCTCCTTAACTTTTAATCGTCATAGGAAATTATTTGTGATTATCTTTAATTAGGTAATTTTCAATGTAAAAATAATAGAAATATCAATCATTTTTACAAATAAGAAAAATTATCAAAATCAATTGAAAAATTGTCAAAACTGAATGAAAAACCCTGTCAGTCGTTCCAGGAAAAATGGCTGACTTGCACCTCCAGGACTGACACATAACCACACCAATAACTGAACTGGATATTTGAATGTTGCTTTGTATTTGAACGCATTTGAAACATCACACTTATCAAATACTTTATACACACTTTATACACACTTATAAAATAATGATCATTTCCAGGATTGAAGTCGGATTTCAACGAAAAATAAGATTCATCATCGATAAGTAGTTTTCTGAAGGAATTTTCCCGCTAATTTTTTGGTATTTCGTTAGACGGAGAAAATTTGCTTAAGAATATATAGTGGGATTTTCTCACGTTTGAAACACTTCACACTAGACATTTTAAACATGCGGCATATTTTTTCTGGCAAGACATCTCTGAGAAACTACATTCTTGTTAATAGAGTGACAGATAATGGCAACTCGAATTCCATGTGATAATTTCTAATTTAACCACCACTACCAGGTATTCTTGCTACAGTTCTACGTTCCCGAAACTTCTTAAGTATCCCATAGGTGGTTCTACATGGAATACCTTGAAGAGAAGTGATTGACAGTAAAACTCTGTAATTTCTTTGGATGACAAAAATAAAAATTAGCAATGAGCACGCGTCAATTTTCCTCAGTTAGTGTTTTTATGATGGGTGCAGAGATACAATAAATGAGAGAAACTCATAATATATGGTATTATATAAACGACGACATGATTAGTAACATTGCAAGACAGGAAGCTTCTATATTTAGGCATGATGTAGATATGAAGTCATTTATGTTTGTACTAATTTTTGAGCATCACCCGTTATTTTTGTTTCACAAGAAGATGCTTATGGAAATGCAAAGTAATTGCATATGGATTACATTCAATTAGTAAATATGAGAAAAAATATTTATTTACAAATGAAGGCAAAATTTGGATACCATATGACAGATGGAGTTAATTCATAATTTAAACCCATAAATTACTATCATACTTGAATTTAAAACGTTTGATTATATAAAATTAATATTTTATTGTAAAAATGAAATTACGAAAAAAATGATTACGAGATCCAAAATACTATCATAAAACAACGTGCAACTTTCAATTAAAATCAATATTTCTAGATTTCTTAGGACCACTCAAACAGATATTTGCAGACAAGAAATATATGCCAATAAAAAATTGAAAGCCAAAAGACACTATTTGACTTATAAAGATTATAAATATTTCAATGTTGAAGGTGAATCTCGACAGATGCATTTCTAAAATTAATGAATGGAAAGTATCATTAACAAGTGTCATTTAATGCTTATGTCAAGAAAAATATCTCTCTGGATGATGTTACTTACAAAATAGCGCATATACTGGGGAAGATGCAAATCATTTAATAACTTAGAAATAATTTTAAAAAGTAATATTGAAGGAGTGGATATCTTAGATCCAGAAAAGTTTATAAATACAAATAATTGCGTTTTTAAAGATGAACTTATTAAGAACACCAACATGGGTTTTCGAACTTTTATTTTCAATACAATTAGAATTGTCTCAGCAAAACTTTCGTAATTCGACATCGTTCTAAATTGATAACTTTTAGTCAATGTTTTTTAATGAACAACTATTCGAACAAATTTTTCATTATTTATATTTTCATTATTATATCTAACAGGCATTTGACATTTTTATTCTTTATTTGGAACTCTATACTTGGTCTACCTTTCAATTCTTTATAATTTATGTTAAACTTCGGTAATATCAATACATCTTCAGCATTCTTTTTTATTTTTTTCTCATTTTCTATTAGCACATATTAGCACATATTTCATCGTCTTCTTCAGATTCATTATCTAATCTGCACATCTCCAGAGGAATATTTTCAAACACATCATCAAACATACAATCACAAACGCATTCATACATAAAATCAATCATACACCTACATTGAGTTCCTATTGTAGCACAGTGATCACTTCTCCCTGTGATCGTGCGTCCTCGCTTCCCTGATCATTTCTGAATTTTCTGTTACCTATGGGAGATTCCAGTCTTTTGCCATCTTCTCTTCTATACGTTCCTTTAGAATAGTCCCCTTTTTTAGAGTCTTCTCTTATGTACAATTCATCATCTAATTCATCCACTTCTGCTACTGGATATTTCCTATTCGTGTATGTTGGCCGTTCTCTAAACCGTTGATTTGAGTAATTTTGCCTGTTATTCCATCGATTATTTCCATTATCCCTTTTCCATTGATCACGCTCCCTAAATCTATTAGGGTTTTCATAACACTGTGTTCTTAAATGCCCTTTTCTATTACATTGACTACACTTCACGTTAGGGCACTCTCTTCTAACATGTCCTTCTTCGTGGCATGCCCAACAGGTAATTTTTCGAACTTTAAAATTTCTTCTTGTTTTTTGTTCTATAAATTTCTCGTTCTGTGGCCTTGGTGTTCTTTTTTTATTTTCCACTGTTCTCCATTCATTTTCTCTTTTTGTGTTATATGCCGCTACAGGAGCATTTCTTTTCTTTATATCATATTCGAACATTCTCGTTTGAATGTCTTCAATCTCTTCAGATTTCTTGACACCTCTAACAGCTATTTCTTTCTGTACGTTCTCGTCATCTACCAGATTAGCGTAGACCAAATTTGATAGTTCCTTTTTACCCAACTTTTTCTCAATTAACTTTTCAATAATTTCGTCAGCCTTTCTAAATATTATTGTTGGGTCGCTAGATCCAATTCTCA
>MQRK01038969.1:0-17795 GCA_001938485.1 Girardia tigrina | reverse complement strand
CATCATTTATTTAATAATAATATTGATTTTATATTCCCTCATTATCCGAATTATTTCACAATCCGAAAGGAATTCGATTTTTAATTTTTCGGATTAATGAGGGTTGACTGTAATTATTTTATCCGATCAATTAAGTAACATGTTTATTATTTATTAGCATAAAGGGAAATCATTGATCCATTTTAAAATTTTGTTCAAGCCCCGGAAGTATTCAACGAATGTTCTCTGGCCACCATCTCCAAATTAGCCTTCATCTATAGCTGAAATTTCTTGGTCAGTTTTCGACATTTTTGACGTTGCCATTGGCAACCAATAAATTCTTTATATTTCTTGTTAAGTATGGCTTGAACAGTTTCCAGCCCATCGATGAAATGTCTGATAGTCGTCAAGGGGACCAGACAGAGCTCCTTTTGCAATCGTTTATTAGCTGATTCAGAAAAGTTCTTTGTGCGATAGTTATTGTCCAAGACACGACAATTGAAGTTCCTAAAAAATAAGTTATATTATATAATATAATTACTAAAATTAATAATTTAATACACACTAGATTCGCGGTGGGAACAATGATTCACGAAGTCGAGCCCGATATCCGAGACCGATAATGCGACCCATCAAGCTAATTGTCATGCATTTGAAGATCATTCGGAAATTATCTTGAAACGGTTGAACAAGAGCATCAAAAGCTTTTTCCAGTTCTTCAAGTGGAACAAAAGCCAAAGCTGTGATCATTTTGAATCAAAAACAAAAATCAGCATTGTCGTTGTAGAGAGACGTGAGACCTGAGACATAATGAATGTACAAAAATAGAAATATGAGTTTCTAACAAATTCCAAAATCACCTGAAACTGCAACTTTTCGACACATTATCAATTTCAGTATGTGGCCATGCTTCTTGAATTGCTGGAAATTCTACTTGCTCAAAATATGTTTCTACTGAAGTCGGATTCATTTGTGCACGAAGTTCTCTGATCAACTGGAACAATTAATCGTCGGTTTCGTGGCTTTTATTCGGCATAGAACAGAGGAAAAACAGCCAAAATCGAGAACACTTGACCAAAAATTTGAGGACAAGTCTAAAATAAAAAAGTTTTACAAAAAATTATAAATTAAAAAAAATTAGGTTAAAAAATTACTTTAAATGTTCCATCCCTTACGGTTTGTCAACTTGATTCGACCATTCAGCATGGGCGACACTGAATGCGATCTAAACCATCTCCATCGTCGATCAATAAGAAGCGATCATTCTTTTATTGCTGGTATATCTCTGGAATGAAAAGTTCGGCTGATGTTTGTGGATCAGGCGGCACTCTATTGATCTTATTGTGAACAAGTTGAACAGCCTTTGTCATAATAATTTTTTTGGTCTTGTGGCCCATTACAGCTTGAGAGGCTCTTTCAAATATGTAACTGATTAATTGATTTGGCAACCCGAAAACCGTTTTCATTTTAATGGGACCAAGTTCATCAGTAAAAGAAGAACATAGGTGACTTTAATGATGTTTACTTAATTTTTTTCTCCTTATAAAGAATAATTAAAAATTAATAATGAATGTATTAAGATAAGCAAGAAAATAATTACCTTCTTAGTCTCGATTGCACGACGCTTGATGACATTGCGGATTAGAGTTGTTTCAACTGAAGCAGGTTCACTTTCATGGTTGTGTACAGTGATTTTCTTGATGATTTCGCCTTTTGAACATGTAATCGAGGCGGACATAAATCTTTGTTCATCTTCTGACAGGGCCAAAATCCAAAAGTATCATCCATCTTACTCCACACATGAAAGAAATATTTGTACCAATTATTAACAAAAAAAGTCTTGATTACGCACACTCTTCAACTGAACTGTCATTTAAAACTTTCGCAAATAATCAAAATAAAAAAACGATCTTTCTAAGACTTACTTTTCGAGGCTTAATTGTCATTCTCCGTATAAAACGTATTATAAGTTAGTACAACGTTTTTAATATAAAAATCAGTTTGCTTTAAATGGTGTTTAGAATTCTTGAATCCGTTTTAATTTTCATTTGATCGAAAGTACAAATCAACGACTGAAGACTTAATATTTTAATAAAAAAACAAATAACCGAGAATGATTGTCATATATATTTTTAATTTGTAGTAAAAAGTAACAGAAAAAAAGACTTCATTTTTATAACATTTTTGAATTTCAAGTTTTGTCATTTTATTTTCTTATTATTTACATTTCTAATTGCCTTTTACTTATTTTATTATTTAATAAATTTTCAATATATTTTTAAATAACATTTTCTAAGACAAAAAAATGATTTTTCTTGAAATTTGGCTAGAAAATTCTGACATTTAGAAGTGATTGGGAGGTCTGTCAATCTTTATTAAGTCAAGGTTTATCTCAATAAAGATTTTATTAATTTTCTTCGGAAGATATCGCTGGCCCGAGTTTATTGCAGAGATATAAGGAAGTAAATTATAGGCATTTTATATATATCAATATATTTATGAAGATAAATATAAAGATAAAACATTTGACAGGTTCCTAAGCTCAATGTGAAGATTTTGGTGATACAGCCCCGTTTTATTGATAAGAAAGAAACAATTGTTTTTGTCTGTTAAAATTTTAAAAATGTAATATAAAATAAAAATTTAATATTTCTATATTTTGAAATCTTTCTTCTGTTCAAAATCCAGTTTCCAAATAAGAAATTATAACAATTGTTAGCATCTCTTTCCAGGAAAGAGATGCTTCCAAGCATTTAAAGTCACTTGGAACCACGGAAAAATAGAAAATTCAGAGATTTATTAAATTATTTTTTTTCTATTTTTATAAAAAAATCCTTAGAACAAAATGTTAACCGAAAAGAAATAAATAGACTCTAAAAAATTCTAAATATGACATACAATTTAATTACTAATTAATGATACAGTATTTGTTTGGTTTACAGTATTTGTAGTATTATTAATATATTTACGATAATTGTTGAACAATAATGGTGAAACGGATGTTTAAAATATTTTATCTAAGCAAATCCTATTTAAATGACCTTTTGCATTCTTCTTGATCGAAACAATCTGTGATAAGAATGATCCTGCATTTGTATCAAACTTTATCTACGTCCATCAATTTGACATCTTTCGCACATTTCACCTTGATCATTGTTTATTACTCTTATCCAAAAAGTTTTAATTGGTACATTTTTATCAGTAATAAATACATCGAAGTAAATAAAGCAACTAATTAAAGAAACGATTAAAAAAAGATAAATGATTTATCAGATTGTTCGCAATTGAAAAAAAGAATGTTCATTTTCAATAGAAATTTTCCTTGTTGTAAAAACCTAGGTTGAGATTTTTCTTTTTACATTGAAGCACATTTTACTTTAATACTAATGTTATATTAAAAATAGTTGAAGTACTGATCCATAATATACTTCAGTCTAATTAATTTTTTATTAATATTGAAATGAGAATAAAAAAGACCCTGGTTCATTTTAAAGAGGTTTTGCTTGTTGAAATCTTTGAATTGTGAATATATTTTTAATATAGTAGGGAATGAATTTCTTTTAAGAACTCTTAAAAACTCAAGAGAAATTATTCTTATAACTAAAAATCTTTAAATAATTTATTTATTTTCTTAGTGAATCAAACACAACTTAGTTTTAAAAGAAAGATACTTAAACACGTTATGTTAATAAAATGATTATTATTATAATTAATGTTTTAACAATTTTATCCATCACGTATCAGTTGTGGATAATTTAGGATTTTTCAGTATTTCCATCTCATTATCATCATGAAAGATTTGTTTTATGTATAGAAATGAACAGGAAGATTCTATTGGTGTGAAATACTGTTATGGATATGTTATCTGAAAGTTGAGAATGTGAAGACAGGGTTTATACAGTAACTTTAATAAACCAATGAACTTTTATTGAGAATTTCAAGTAAAACTTTCAATATTATCAACATATATTCCTATCAGATAATTAAATATAGGTAATGTATCTGAAAAATCATAAAAAATATTTTCTAACAGTTACTAAAAGAATATCTTATTACTTTCTGAAATTAATCAACAGCAGCTTTAATCTCATCATCTTTGTTAAATTTTCTCCAACTGAAGTTAGATTTCAGTTTTGGAAAAATGTCCTTGAGGATCAAGTCTTGACTCTAGGGAGATGAGAAATTTCTTCAAACCATTATTCATTCACAGCGGTCTTGGCAACAACGGCTGTATGGACGGATACATATTCATGGAGGAGGCAAACATTATTTTGTGGATTTTCTCCGTCTTTTCTCTTTGAGGGGATCATAGAAGTGGTGGATTAGAGCCGCATAGTACTCCTCATTTACTGTTGCGTTTCTTTTCTTGTGATAAAGTAATAGAGGCCCCTTTAAATCTCAAAATATTCTAGCCATTCTCTTCTTAGTTAAATGAATTACCTTCTGCTTTTCGAGGAGGAAACTCATATGATATTCTCCATTCCACTGATTTCCGCTTTTTGGATCACAGTACAATACCAATCTCATATCCAGTAACAATTGACTCTAACACTTTTTAGTGTTACTGTTATGTTCATCCAAAAACTCTTGATAGCGTCTGACTAGTTCCTGTTTCTGAACAGTCAAAAAAGCGTCGAACTTATCCTTGAATGTTCCCTTAACTAAGTATGTGTACAGTAAAGGAAAATGACCTGGAGAAACGAGTTTCAGGAAAATGCGATCTAAAAAATCACTAATTTTGACAATGTTTTAGGACCAGAGTGGCATTTTCTGTATGAATTTCGCTGAAAATGACCTGTGAATTAATTCCCTCTACTGCAACAACCTCGGTGACACATGTAGATTTTATCGCCGAAAGCCCTGAAGTCTCTTCCCATGATCTCCCTAGGTAGACACACAAATTCTCAAAAAATGTGAAAACAATGGTATTGATTGAGGAAAATAAATTTGTTATCTTACTTTGCCGATTTTGCATACAGCAACTTTTATTTATTCAGATTTATGAAGAAAAATTTGCAATGGCAAATCTACTAAAATTTTGCAGATTTTTTACAAGATGTCGAATCTGTCTTGAAATATCAAAGCCCAATGTTCTTCAAAAATACCTTTATGGAACTTTTGAATAACCGCAGGAAGTATTTAAAACAAAATGGGTCAAATATTGAAAAATAATACCTACATACAATTGCTTTTCTTAAGTTACAATACCGTTTTGTTACAAACCCTTTGTACGAGTAAATCGACTATAGTTACCCGGACTTAAATAATGTTTAAATAATGTTTAACGAGTTCAAAAGGTTAAACGCACCACGTACTTCTTGACAAGTCACTAATAAATAATTTAATGAAATATTTATTCAAACTATAATTTTTTTAAAAAAAGTTTGAAATAGCATTCGAGCTTCTAAGCATAACTATATTTTAAAAGGTAGAGTAAATATTCTATATTCTACTCCATTTAATTTTTACTGGTGATTTATTGACATTCATGTGATAGACGCTGAAATTATTGATTTAGAAACAAGAGTTCTTTATTGATTATTTAACTCATGTGAATTATAATGTCTTCTTGCAAAACATTATTGCATATAATGAAAGAGGTAATACAAATACATGCAAACTTATATTAACAAGTGGTGTTACTTTGAATGCCCTTACTCACAGAAATCAAGTTAATGAAAAGAAGTCGAATTTATGGAATGAATCTGATATTTCAGATTTATTTGTTAACACGTTACAAAATTCAGACATGTATTGATAATTAAATGAATAAAATAATACTGACTTTACTTATAAGTGTTGCTTTGGTCGAAAAAAGCTTTTCTTGTCAGAATAAGCTAAATTCACGTTTAAAAGGTAAAGAAAATTTTGCAAAAGGTCAAATAGTAAATTAAATTTGACTTTATAAATGCGTGATTATTATTCTATTGTTTGTATGTTAAATAAATTATTTTATGGTGATTTTGTTGTCCATGTCTTAGTTGTGTTTAGCTTTGTACATTTTTGATCGAAAATGTGTTTTTCAGGCATCTTTTTATTTAAAAGATATTATTTTATTAAATTTTTACATAAAATATTATTATATATATTTGTGTCACTGTTTTCAGATATTTTTATAAAGAATTAGTTTACAATTTTTGTTGTGTAAAGAAATTAACTTTTCTGGAAGAAATTTTATATAAGAGGTATATTGTATACCAGATGGACTAAAACATTCATATTTTGTTGATGACTTGACGATGACGTTTATACCATCGAATTTAATTGTCCTTGAATAGAAACATTTCTATTATAAATGACGTGTTTATGCTTTTCAAAAAGTTTTTTTGTTTAATTAATGCCAAAAAATCATGTATGAACAGCACCTTCAATATTCAGCTATTGATATTTCCAAAAAAACTTAACAGCATTACGAACAATCATTTTTAGTTTTATGTCCATGTAACTTTACATGACACCAAACATGTAGATTGAACAGGTTATGTTATATTATATTATATTATATTACATTATATTATATATTATAAAAATATACCCGAGCAGAAATAAATATAATATTAATAATTTTATGTAACTGAGAATTGAGAAATAAATTTATATTTTGCCATATTAAAATATACTACAATTACCATTAAATTGATTTTGAAAACGGGTTATGAAACAAATCTTACAACTGAAATTAGATTATTTTTGGACAATAGCACTCATAAATAAATTATTTGTATAGGAAAAAAATAATTGCTTTACTGCTGATTTTTTTTCTAAATTCTATTAATAAAAAATTTCTAAATTACCGGATCTTGAATATACGAAGGTATGAGACTTTGAAATTTGGAAAAAATTGTTTTTTTCCAAAAAAACATTAAATATAAACATTTTATGAAAAATAATAGAACAGTCATCAAGATTCCCTAGATTTTAGTTCACAGATGTATACTTTAGTTATTTTTTAATATGTTAATTTGATTTCTTAATAGTAAATAATGTTTGGACTCAAGAATTAGAACCTCTTCCTTTCCTTTCTAGATTAGTTCATAAAACATAAACCTAAAATAAACAAAATGGCAATGCTAATAGTTTTTAAATTGAAATAAATATTTTTAAATAATTTCAAATTTCAGTATTAGTTACCCTTACATGATTTAAACCCACAGAAAATAAAATTTGGAAGGAGAATTTCAAAATGGAAGAAAAAATTGCAAAATTATGATAATTACTTTAAAAAAATAACCTTTTTGTGAATGACTTAACTTTTGAATAAATTAAAAGAATAATGTTTTTTATCAATCAAAAACCACAATGGATATTTCTTCATATTTTTTTAAATTTTATTATCTAAACCACGACATATACGAGAGTTTAGGGTACTAAAATCCTGAGGTTAGATTGTCGAAGGTTTAATAATGTATAAAAAGAATACTCGATGATTTACGAAATATGACACTTATCAAGTTAGTTAAAAAACTAAAAATAGGTAACAACTGATGTTCTTTACTAAACTTATTATAGAGTTCACTAACTATAAGTATATGTAGTTATTGATTAAAATTAATTTTCAATTAACTTGTTAGAAACTATCTAAATTTAAATTTGTTTTCCAAATTTTAGTATATTAACCAAGTTGGTGGATAATGCTAATAACACATTCAAAACTTCTGTAATATTCATTAATGCTGTCACAATTGATACATCAATTTTATTTATTACCTTCAATGTTTTGATTTTACTTTTTATTAATCCATTTGATAAAGTTTATAAGTTGTTATGACTTAGAAGGAAATAATATTATCATAAGTCAATTTCAGTTATTATATATTTAAAATAAACACGTAAACACGAGAAAAATTTACAAAAGATGAATCTCTAAAAGGTAGGCTACATATTACGGGATGATAAATATTAAATATCGAACAAATCGTATCTTAAAACAAAAAATTGCAGAGAAAATACCACCAAAAGAAATAGAATTAAGAAAACCATATACGGATACATATGGAGTGATCCTGCGATATAAGGTGCAACTAAAAGAGAAAAATTAATAGTCGTTCTTAAAACTGACTGAGCCATATCCATTTCTTCTGGAGGTATGGATTTGGTAAATAGAGATTCTCCACAAGCAATTACCAAAGAGAGACCAAAAATATGATATAATATTCCACATGCTATTAAGACAATATAAAGAATCTTTTGTTCTGAGTTAATAAAACCGAGTACTAGGGTCATCCAAATATAACTGATTATTAAAAATATTAATCCTATTAATAATATTGTTCTGTCTTTAACGTGACGAGATACTCCTTGTAGGATCCCATAAATAATAATGACCAAAATTCCGGCTACCAAATAAAAATAACTGTTATGTACCTCGTTCCAGTGGAAATGTTGTATTGTAACTGGTGGTAGCACAGCTTCCAGACTTATCAGGGCAAAATATGAACTGAAAACGATACTTAACAAAGTTAGTGTACTATAATTGGAATATTCAGAGAATTTATAAACAACCTTTCGAGTTCTTTCGAGAAACGAAGCTTTTGGTTTTATTGGTTTTTCAGAATTATCTGAATCAGGAAGAGGAGATGTTTCCGTTTCAGTATTCTTTTCATATATTTTGTGAATTATCATTTCGTTAATTTTTTTATTTCGCCTAAATGACTTTAATAATGCTCCAGATTTATCAACATCAGGATACGTTATTAATACTTGTACTGTTTGAATACACCATAATATTGCCATTAAAAACCCTGGACTATTATAGATATTAAGAGATATGGTTCCGATTTGAAATTTCATTGGATGCAATATTAATGTAGCAGCAGGTCCAATGATTAATCCAACTTGTCGAGCTAATAATAAAATAACAATGTATGGGGTTCTTTCTTCAGGTTTTGTGACTCGAACTACGTCTGCATATAGAGGGACCTCACTACCAGATCCTATTCCTGCAATAAATCTTCCAAGCATAACTAACCATGGTTCAGAAGCAACAAAATAGATAATATTTCCAACCACTTCCAACTGATTACTTATTACTAATAAAGCTTTTGTTCTAAAACCTATATAAGCTAGATAACCATAAACTGGGGCGAATAAGAACACTGAGAGATTAAATGCAGCCAACGTAGCTCCATAATATGATGAAGCTGCTTGACTGCCAAATCTGGTAACAAAATATAACCATAATGTGGGTAAAATAATAGCTCTTTCAACTCCGGTTAAAAATCCCCATGTTGCACAACAAATAGAAATTGTATATTTCGGGTGAATCTTGTTAAATTTATTCTCACATTTGAAATAATCCGTTCCACTTTGACTATCATTTTCGTCTTCGTCTATTTGATCAAAAGTTTCATATTTTGGAACGCTCATTGAATCAAAGATTTTCCTTTACACTGTTGATCTAAAATATTAAAGTTGTTTTTATTTTAATCTGAACAAAAATAAACAACCGACATTAGTGTTGGTTAATATAAAAATCAATTGTTAAACAACCCACACATTCACTCAACTCAGTGTGTTATCGATATTTAAACTTATTTAATCAAGACAAATAAAGCAGCTAACATTTAAGAACACCTTAAAAGAACAAATAAAAATATTAAAAAAATATATAAAGCGTGTAATTATTGCTAAAAATATCTTTATATTCATTAGCGTAATCAATATTATTTGTACTTTTCTACAAGATCAGATATTTCACGGTTGGAACTTGAGATATAAAATCATATTTCTAAAGCTTTCATAAATTTATTTTTTCTAAATTTGATTTTTATTATATTACGAATAGAGGTATCTGATGATTAAGGTAGTTAGATAATACATGTTTGAGGTCTAAAATACATTGCGAATCATTTCTTTAAAGGTTCTTGATTGATATTACTGTAAAATACGCTTCAGTTTTATCGTTCCTTTTTTTTGAAAATATAGTTGTTGATAGTATAAATGGGTTTTCATGTACTGATTGAGTTAAAACATTTCTAAGTAAAAATATCTCCATAGCATCACACATAAACTATGATCATCTTTGCTTACCTGAGGTTTCAGAGTTGTATCCTTGCCTGTTCGAATTAATTTGTGTCATGTTCATGTATAGATTTCCTTTATAATCTAAAGTAAGAACTTTGTCAATTAAGATCGTACTTCTTGGACAGAAGTGATGTGTGGCGTCCATGCACTATTGCTGATCGAAGTCGGTTAGTTGATGTGTGAACCCATGCGCTAAACTTAATAACCAGCTCTCGTGATATCAGATGTAAATGAGCTTCAACACAGGATCATAAACAGTCATTGTAAATACGTGAGAGTCGACCATTCCTTAGCTAATTAAGGTGATTAAATTTGCTATGCTGAAATTTCTTTCCTTAATGTTTTTCCAGTGTTTCCCAACTTGGGGCAATTTGATATTTATGGGGGCAATTCGAAAATGGACTCGACACGACTTTAACCTTTTCGCTCTAGACCATTTAAAATGTTAATGCGATGCTAGATATCGGTGCCAAATTTAACAAATAAAGAAATTTCTTAAATAATTACGGTAAATAAATATTAGGTATAATTTCGTTTGACGAGACCAAAACATCAACTGGGTGATTTGCATCATGAAGTAAATTTCGTCCGCGGTTCACTGCGGAGCGTGCCGTCCGGAGGTTTTAAAACTTACTCATACTTTAACTAATAGGGGTGTTCTTGAGGATAGTTATCAAATTTCTTTATTCATCGCCAAAACTGGAAAAATTCACACTATAAGAGAGAATTTGATTAAACCGTCAATATCAGCATTTCTAAAAACGGTTCTTGAAAAGATAACAATGATGTAAAAGCTATGGCACTCGGTAACAATACTGTTAGCAAAAGAATAGACACAATGAGTGAAGATGTTGAAAAACAACTTGTTGAAAAGCTGAAAAAAATAGAATTCTCAGTGCAAATGGGTGAATCAACTTTGAGAGACAGTGAAGTAATATTGCTAACTTACGTAAGGTATATTGGTAAAGGACATTTTGCTGAAGAAATGTTGTTCTGTAAAAGATTAGAAAACACCACTACTTACAAATATATAGTAAGCTTAAGAACTACTTAGATGTCCATGATATACCAATGAAAAATATAACATCTTGTGCTGCAGATGGTGTTCCTTATATGATGGGTAAGAAAAATGGCTGCTTAAAATTGATGAAAGATTTGAATCCAGAATTGATTTTTGTGCATTTGTTATTCATATGAAAAGCTAGGTAGCTAAAAACCTCTCGTTGTTCTAAATGAAGTGCTACATGCAGTAATAAAGTGTATTAATGTTATAAAAGCTAATGCCAAATGTGAGCGTCTATTCAATCTATTTTGTAAACAACAAATAGAGAAAATTTATTCTCACATTTGAAATAATCCTTTCCACTTTGACTATCATTTTTGTCTTCGTCTATTTGATCAAAAGTTTCATATTTTGGAACGCTCATTGAATCAAAGATTTTCCTTTACACTGTTTGTGTTAAATTTCAAATTAAAAAAAAAGAAATTTAAATGGAATAATTATTTGCATGCTCTTCAATGAATTAATAATATTAAAATAATAATAATATAATAATATTAAAATATAAATATTAATAAATTAATAATAATAAATTAAAATGTTTGTTATTGTTTTAAAGGGAAAATTATTTTTTTTGAATTATTTTTTTATTGGTTTGTTTTAATGTTTCAATAAAATTATATTGGCGCAAAGTATCTGTTCTCTTTTTGATCTTGAATTTTTTTTATGATTTGTTTTTTTATCGAAGATTAAGTCATGTCAGTCAATAAATCTCCAGCTTCCAGTGGTGATATCGATGGGAAGTTCGTCTCGGATTCGACGCCGAGGAGACCCCAAAATAATAACAATGGTGATTGTGACAGAAAATTATCGCTCGATGTTATTTATTCGGAGTTGCAGTTTTTGGAGAAGGAGGGTGTGAATTTTTGTGACGAATGATTGATCGACGGGACGGATTGGAGAACAGTGTCGTGTGTGAGATTAAATTGATTCATTATTCCTCCGGCCCGAATTCCACCTCCCAACGCCAGCGTGCCGCACCCACGAATCCACTGCGCTCACTCCGCTATCACCATGTGAGACTTTTACTTCATACTAAAGTAAGATGGTTATCTAAAGGAAACTGCTTGTAAAGATTTATGGAACTATTTGATACTCTGTGATTTTTTAAGCGACAAATCTGAAATGAAGTATCTGTTAACAATCGATGGTAAAGCATTTGTGAGTAATTTCTTTGATATCTTTGAAAAAATAAATATATTTATAAGAGTGTGTTGTTGTTAATTTTTTTAATTTTCGGAAATAGGAATTTTGGTTTTTTAAAAATTTCGAATTATAATCGAAATTAGAAAAAAATAATATAAAATAAAAATAGAATAAAAAAAAGAAAATAAAAATAAAATTTGTTTAAATAACAAATTTAACCTGTTGTAGTTTGAATAAATTTTGCAAGTCTTAATTTCTTTTTGATTTAGAATGGAAGTGTTCGATCGTATGTTTTGCTTGAGTGTGTGATTTAACTGATCATTTGTATATTTAAGTGTGTATTATATATTTATTACATATTTGCGTATTACATATTTTTGTATTACATATGTGTATTTTTGTTTGTGTATCACGAATTTTTTATTGTCAACATTTTTAACAACATTTTCTTTCATTATTATTACTAACATTATTTATTTTTATTATTTATTTTTTATTGTTTATTTTTATTTTCTTTTTAATTCATTCCCTGTTGCTTATTTAACAACCTGGCAATAATTAAATTATATTGCCATAAGCAATATTATGAATTTGAAATTGCGATCAATTTATTGATCACAATTTCAAATTTATTATTGTCTAGTTATTGCCAAACGAGTTTGAGTTTAATTTGATTGTAAACAAGTTATTGAACACTGTTGAAAGTTGTTGAACGAAATCGAAATTTTGTATGAATTTGAGTTTAATTTAATTATAACCAAGTTGCTGAATATTATTGAACGTTGTTGAACGAAATTGAAATTTTGTATTATAATTATTACGGTCTTCTCAATTTGAACCATTTTATACAAAAGAGAATAACAAAAAATATTAATCGCCATCATATAAAATACCGAGTAACGAAAACCATATATGTGATATTTTTTCTAAAGAAGGAAGAATAGAAAATAGTTTATATAAAAGATTGAATAACTGTATTCTGAGCAAAAATTTGATATAGAGAAGATCCAACAAGTATACTATTATCATTTGTTCCTGCCATTATTTATATATAATTGAAATTAGTTATTGTACGAATTAGTAAATTTTTATTATGTAATAGATATTTATCTCAACATCAGAGTTTTTTTATATTTTGTAGCCCCACTCCAAAGTTATAAAAGGAAGAAGGTTGATTCACTTAAATTGATAAAATTAAATTATACAAGTGATATCCATTTTCTTCTTTGTATACATATATGAATATAAGTGATATATAGTCTGTTACGTTATAGAAAGATGTACAATTGCGCAACTAGTCAATCTTTTCGTTGATTGTGATGCTTTATATTATGTATATCAATATAAGACGAAAGGTAATTATACTATAAGACATGTATTACATATATCTCCATCATTGAAAAAATGCATATATTACATGATTTTACATGAAAATCATGTATTTGTCTATGTTTTTTCTGTAATCTATGTAAATTTTTACATATACATTCTTACAAAACCTATAAATAGTTTACATACTACATATAGATTATAGTCTAGGACAGCTGCCTAGGCGTAGTGCATATATATATAACACATAGATTGCATTTAATTTGATGAATCAAGTTTCAGTGTGATATATAACTATAATATAATAATATAATATATAACGTGTAAAACACCATAGAAACACTTGAACTGTGTTGAATGTGCTGTGAATCACTATATGATCACAACTCGTGATCATATAGTAGTTAACAATAATATATAAGTATATAATGTACTATATGTATATAACAATAATATACTAATATTAATGGTTGATATTATGATGATTCTTCAGTAAATAGTTGATGATACACATATTGATTGTATATAATATATTATAACAATAATATAATATATATGTTACATATAATATATATGTTACATATAATAGTAGGGGAAAAATGGGCATTCTCTCCACATGACCCCCCCCGGGGGGAAGCCGTTGCCATGGAAACGGTCGCCATCACATTATCAACGCTTCTGATTGGTTCCTTGATTCCCTAGCAACGGTCGCGATCACCGAAAAACACTTATGATTAGTCGGCGGTTCCTTAGCAACGGTTCCGGTTCACTTGGAAACGCTTCTGATTTGTTATTGGTACCATAGCAACCGTTCCGGTTCACTTGGTGATCGTAACCATGACCTTCGTTACCATAGCAACGGTAACCAAGGGACGTTTTTCATTAGAAACGGATACAATGATCCAAGGCGGTTGTAACCATGGTAACGGTTCCCGTGTCCATAGCAACCGTGACCCCATCACTAAGGACCATAGAAAAAGTGCTTTTCGATCACTGCACAGTGCCCAGAGGTGTTAAGGGATATTTTGAAAGTGCTAATCTAAAGTTAAATTAATCTAGTGTTAATCTAATCTTAAAAACCGGAACGGTTGCTATGGTACCAAGGATCAATCAGAAGCGTTTCCAAGTGAACCGGAACCGTTGCTAAGGTCATCGCGACCGTTGCTAGGGAACCGCCGATCAATCAGAAGTGTTTTGGGGTGATCGCTGTTGCGGACTTTGATTTTCTTCTCTACAGTATTGTGAATCTTGGATTAGTAGTGTGCCCTGTTTAGAAAACTTTTGTTCCTTGATTGATACCATCTAACACTACTGATGATGAATATTTGGTCATTTGTATTTTGACGGGTTGATGATGTACGAATGCGTATGTACTTGTGAAACTTTAAGTCGGTTTATTTTCAATAATTCATATTACTTCTATTTTAATGTTAATTTGTTGTGAATTATATCGATATGTCAATTATTATTCGTGGTTACGGAGTCCCGGTTATTTCCAGAAAAGAAAAGAACTGATTTTGGTGATCTTTATGTTGAAATTATTCGTGAGTGAAGTCGTGAGTATCGATAGTGCAATTTGGATTTGGTCATTAGACACAGTGAGATCATGGAATCGGACTTATTAAAAAAAAACAAGAGACAAAAATTTATTTCAAAAAGAAAAATTTGTATAATATGCATAAGTTTAATATTATGCATTATGGACATTATATTAATACTAGTAAATAACCCGTCATGTATGACGGATATAATTATATTTCATATTATCTACTTACAATTGTAAGTAGATAATTATATTAATAATAATTCATATGGAAAATTATCATGAATAATTCTGCTAATAATAATTTTCCATATGAATTATTATTAATATAAATATCTACTTACAATTGTAAGTAGATAATATGAGCGTTAGTGAAGCAGTGAGTGACTTGGGCTTTTATAATATAAATTATATTAATATTGTCTATGACAATATTAAAGTTAAAAGGGATCAATAAAAAAATATTGATCACAAATTTAAAACTCAATTAGAATTTTGACTTTCGCCAAAATTCTGTTCTGGATTTTTTTATCAGAATCTTTGGTTATTTCCACTTAACGGAAAGCAAATTCCGGTCCAGAATCATCGTCAACTGATTTATTTAATCTAGTTGATTATTTTAAGGACCGGAGACATAAAGAAGATCGGATACGGTTTCTCAATTCAAAAGCGTTCCGCCAGAGTTCCAGTTTGACAAAGACGGTTATTTAATACTTTTGTTGTGACTGACCAACCTGCCTCCTTAATTCACTTTGTGATTCATTCTTGGTTGTTTTTAATAATCCCTCTTACTATTTTTGTTAATCACTCTGTTGATATTTGCATATAATTATATTTTTATTATCGTACGTTTTTTTTATCTCAAAAGTTACGAGATTGCGTATTCGAGTTAGTGACGATCTTTGACTCACTAGCTCGTTTCCGTAATAATCGCGACCGTTGCTAGGGAATCAAGGAACCAATCAGAAGCGTTGATAAGGTGATCGCGACCGTTGCCACGGTAACCGCGACCGTTGTCATGGCAACGGCCTCCCCATTTTCCCCCTATTTATAATATATATGTAACATGCATATAAAAATGTTCAATTTTTGAAAGGTTGATAAGGTAATGGCTGATACAATTAGGGTCACTTTTTTATGGCTGTTAAGGTTGATTTGAATGTTTTTATATACAAATGGCTGTTCATAAGGTGATTTTGATGGTTGATGATATGGTTGTTAAGGTATATTTGATAGCTAATATGGTAATTTTGATGTTTTTCAGGTAGATTTGATGTTGAGGGTATGTTTAATAAGGTGTATTTGATAGTTGATGTGGTGGTTTTGATGGTTGTTGAGGCACATTTGATAGTTGATGATATAGTTGATAAGGTATATTTGATGGTTGATAGTATGATGGTAATTGTTGATAAGGTAGTTCTTTTAGAATTTTATATATTATTCAGTATTTTCTGTATTTTTTACATGTTCAGCTGTGCATTGACATGATGAATGCAATACGTTAACATGATGAATGAGTGACAATATCATCTTGGATACGGTTTCGTTTTGAATGGTTGATACGATAATGGTTGATAACATAGTATAATATAATATAATATAATAGTTGCACACATAATGTGCAAATATTTGAAATATTGATTTTTCAGAACTTTTTCGAAAATGTTGATATGGAATCTGACTATTCATATATGAGTTACTATCCATGTTCTGAAACAGAATTTTGATATTTTGCTTGCTTGGATCTCTATACCTAATAAGATTCCCCCACCACTTTACACTATAATACAAAAAATTTCAATAATAGATTTCTGTTAACTTTTCAGGTAATGTTAAAGTGGAATCTAGCTATTAACTTATGGGTTTCTATGCATGTGTTCAAACAGAATTTTGATATTATGCTTCCTTGGGCCTCTATACCCTATGTACGTTTGGCCCCACTTTACACTATAATACACAACATATCAATAATCAATATTTGTGCGTTTTTTCGAGAATCTAAGATCATATTCCGGTTATTTACCTATGGGTTTCTATCCATGTGTTAAAACAGATTTTTGAAATTTTGCTTCCTTCGACCTCTTTACGGTATAAGCATTCGACCTCACTGTGGGCATTCTGACTCACTTTGAACTATATTATATAAAAAAAATCAATGTACTGCACTTTGCACAATTGTGAACTTATTTATTTTGCACACTTGCACTAAGCCTAGGCAGGCTGCACATGTGAAGTATTGATTAGCACATGTGCATCACTCTGCAGACGAGTGCAGTATTGATTTTTGCATTTTTGTGTAATTTTGGTGGTTTTTACATGTTTTCGATAATTTTTAAGGTGTTTTTCATGGTTTTTAAGGTAAGGGTGATGGTTTCTTATGTGTTTTTGATTATATATATAATATTAAAAGGTTATGTATCATGGTTTCGGTAACAAAGATACTTTTGATGGTTGATTCCTAGGTTCAGGTACTTTAGCTGATTATGTAGATGTTATGTCTTATGTCAATGCATGTTTTAAGCACAATAAGAGATAGATTTTACATGTAGATTTTATATATAATATAAAAAGTCGTGTATCATGGTTATGGTAACATAGTTACTTATGATTGTTGATGGGGTACATTAGACGATTCATGAGGTATTGTTTCATGGTAAACAACATACATATATCAGTAGGGGAAAAATGGGCATTCTCCCCACATGACCCCCCCCC
>MQRK01038781.1:7180-34777 GCA_001938485.1 Girardia tigrina | reverse complement strand
CACACAGTTGTTCCAATGTCTTGGCCTTTGTTGCGTAGTCTTTAATAAATCGTCTGTAATAATTGCAAATTCCAAGGAAACTTCTTAGATTCCTTACACATTTCGGTTTTTCAAATGTCGTTATGGCTTCTAGTTTAGATCGGTCCGTCTGTATACCTTTATCATTTATTACATGTCCCAAAAATTTAACTTCTTAAAAATTGTTTGAATAATCATGATTAAAAATAGAAATAACAAAAACCAATTAGAACAATATCAAACGGTGAAAGATCTTCTGAGAGTTGTAATGACTCTAATTAAGATAATAATAAAAATTCAAATGAAAATCGTCTCAATGTTCTAAACATATTGTATGTGTGTATGAAGCTTAGAAATTTATTTTCTATAATTAAGGTTATTGTATAATGCGGTAACTTATTTTTAATGTCTGTTTAAACGTATTTTATGACTTTTGATTAGCTATTTATTTTTAAATTGTCAATTTTAATGTGGAATTTATAATCGAAGGCTGGTAATTCACTATTAATTGTAAGCGATTGTATTAGTAAAATAAAACGAGATTTGGTATAATATTCCATATATTTATGTCATACTAAATTAAATTTTCTATAATATCAGTTAAGATTAAATAATTTATTTACCTCCCTAATATCTTTTATTTTACACCCGCCTTTCCCAATAATGGATCCACATTGAGTGGCCGGAACCAACAGTCGTAAAGTTACTGGAGGACACGAAACATCAGAATTTTTGTTTACATTTATGCTACCTATGTAATCCTTAAAGATTTTTAACAAGAATTATAAATTTTATTTCTCTTAAAATACCTCTTCAAATTTCTGACACATCATTAGAAATGCAGTATAAATCTTGTCTACCGTGCCCGTCACTGTGACTATTCTCTCTGGACAAGAACCGTCAGATATGTTAATTCTAGCTGCACTCTTAAAACTGCGATCTAATAATTTCAGATAACAAATCAAACTTACCTCTTCACGAATTTTCTTTATATTATCTCCTTTCTAAACAATAATTAAACTGGAAACACTAAATAATACCTTAAATTTTTAAAAATTTGATATGTATGTATATATATTGTTAGGAATTTGATAAGCTCTTAATTTTTTCAGTTTAAAAAGAAAAATGTAAAACATTTAAAAATGATAATTCATTAAATTTTATAATTGAACGATTTTAAATATTTATTTAAAATTAGAGCTTTAAAAGTATTGTTGAAAACATTTTACATAAGCTTTAAATTAAATAAGTGAATAGTATTTAAAAAAGAGATTTTAAAGTAATAAATTAAATACTTTTGAGATAAAACTAATGACAAGATGTTGCAAATGTTTAAACATAATTAATAGTTTTAAAAATTAATTAAGAAATAAAAAGAAAGTAGATTTATGAATGTATAAAATTAAAGATAAAGGAAAATATTGAAAATAAATTTTAAAAAGGGTTTAGTTTAAAAAAATCAAAATAATAATAATTAAAAAATCAAAATTATATTCATATAAATATTTAAAAATGCGATACATTATTCTTAAATATAAAATATATAATATTTTGATATTTAATTAATATATGATTTAATATAAGATTTTTAAAAATCAAAAAAACGTTCCTCAAAATTTATAGCGATCAATTTCAACAGATAAACCGTCATCGTAAGACTAAAGTAGCAATTATATACTCTCGTTTATATATCAAAGCAATGTTTATGTAATCATTATATAATTGATAAATAATGAAAAATAATTGCAATAAAGTTAGAGGATAGTGTTTGCACATTGATTTTAGGATCAAATGATTTGACCAACAATGCTTCAAACATCACCCTCTCTCAGTAATTATCAAATTGTGAACACAAAATCTTAAAATTACTTACATCAAGTTTACTATTCTTCAACTTTATTGAAAGTATTTTCATGATTTATATATAACATAATGATTACATAAACATTGCCTTGATATATAAACGAGAGTATATCATTGTTAATTTTAATCTGATGTTGACGGTTGATCTGTTGAAATTGATCACTATAAATTTTGAGGAACGTTTTTTGATTTTTAAAAATCTTATATTAATTAAATATTATATTATATTATATATTTTATAACAGAATAGTTTAAAATATATACATACAACATTTTAAAAAATAAGATTTAACGTTTAATTATAAAATTTGAACATTAAGAGATCGTGAAAATAATTTTTGACACAATCTATTTTTAATAATTAAATTTATATTGATATTTATACTTAGCAGTTTTTACATCTGATTTGTGCAAAAATAGGAAACCGTGGTTCCTCAAAAATTGGTTTGGAAAATACTACATTGTTATAGTAATAAATATTTGTATCAAATATGTCAAATAGTGAAGGCGTTTGTGATACTAATAAATGTTGTAACTCATATTGATGTTGTTAATAGTATTTATCAATTTTATTAGTGAAATTGAATGTAAAAAACAACATAGACTTGAAAAAATATGTATAATGAATGTAAATATGCCAAAATTAATGATAGAAAATGTTCCAAATTAGTTTTAATTTATTTTTGACAAATAAATTTCATCTTTTAATGAAATATTGGAAGTACCTTTGAAGGATGTCATTATCAATTTAAAGAATTGAGGTTTTTTGTTCTGTTAAGGAACAAAAAATTTTCTTTATTACAACCAAAAAAGAGTAGTTACTAAATGATCAGTTTAGATATCAGTTAGACTAAGAAAATTCTATAAAACATTATGTATGTCAGTCTGGAATATTGTTTTAAGGAACTTGAGTACTAAAATAGTAATATGAGCGGTGTTGGATTCATAACAAGGAGTGTCGTCATCTTACTGAAATCAGGCTGAGCCGTTATGTTACAACTGAAGAATAAATTGGTCAATAAGCATTAAAAAATATTTTTGTGAAATCCCGAGTACATATGAATAATGTCCATTTAAAAAAACTGTTCGATTATTCTTGCACACTTATTGCACCCCAAACTGTAACGTAATCTGAGTAAAGCGGTTTTTCGATAAAATATGTATCAAGAGTATGTTTATTTTGTTTTTGTACCTCATCGATCATTCAGAGCAGATTTATCAGGTATCAGCACATAACAAGATATATTGTTTGAAATCTGTATCATTTTATTTGAAGAACAACTGAATTTAAAAAGCATGTAATTCCTCTTTGTGTGAGATTTCCTGAATTAATTGGCAATAAATGTTTAGATTTCGTACTGCCTTACATGTACTCTATGTTGGATTAGATGGGAATTCCCTGATAGTAA
The DNA here is from genome assembly GCA_001938485.1 of Girardia tigrina. Lineage (NCBI taxonomy): Eukaryota > Metazoa > Platyhelminthes > Tricladida > Dugesiidae > Girardia > Girardia tigrina. The sequence continues at coordinate 31,487 of MQRK01038781.1, read as the reverse complement.
AGCTTATATAGTTAAAATGTTAATGTTTTCTTATTATCAACTAAACCAGTTTCTTCATTTTTTTTAATGATTTTATTGATAAAATTAACAGCATGCTAAACTTAAAATAGTGTGCTTTAAAGAGTTTTTCAATCTTTCAGTGGTATTATCAGCCATGAAATCATAAATCAGAAGAGATGGTTTTTGAAGGAAGAATCCATTAGTTTTTTCTCATGTAGAATGTTCTAAATACATATAGCGTTACGTGTGTTCCAGGTATTCCGGGTAATATTTTTTGTCGTTCAATCATTAATTGAGGCCCTGATGAGGGCCATTTCACGTTCCCAACTTCCGTTTTTATTTTTCAATGGAATAAATTTATCGTCTTAATCTCGCGCTTTCGTTCCGATTGATCGTCTTTTATCTTCATTGATTTTCTTCACTAATTCGTCGGGTTCCGTTTCGCATCATTCGTCATTGAGAAACAGTTTGAATTTGGATTTCACGTTAAAGTTATAAATAACGTTCGGTTCTGCAATGGTAATGAAATTGGTAATAATAATAAAATAATTTCTTTAATGATTTCTTTATTGCTGAGAAAATTGTGTGAAACCCATCTAACAGAGGAGATTCTTCTCGAAATTATTCAAACTAAGAAACTAAATTATATTTTACTTCAAATTTTAACTTTATTGAATTTTCTAATTGTTATTTTATTTAATTCATTTTTGAAGGCATATTTCTTTTTTTTAATTTTGCTTAAGATCGATCAATTTATAAATTTTTACGACCAACGTACTTATTTTTAATTAATGTAATTTTTCCGTATTTTTTTAATATATTCATTACTTTGTAACAAAAGATTTTTATAATCTTATGTAAAACCATTTATTGCATAAAATACACTCCATAAAATTGATTAAATATCCTTTAATCTACGCTCTTTAGTTCGAAAAATACACTATTTTGCATGTTTCTGAAAGTCTCTATGTTGTTTTATTGTATAGAGTCATCCAGTGAATACAAAATACGATCTTTTTACATAAATATAATTTTTAATTTAACCGAACCAGAGTGGTCAAATGGATACGTAATAGGATTTTTTTACAGAAATGGAATAAGTTCATCATGTATAGCAAATGGGATTCGTGTATATGAATACAAAAGAAATATACAATTTTAGTCAAATTATATAATTTTGAATTTTTTGACAAAAAGGAGTGCTTGGAAAGAATTTATGTGCTGATTATGAATATTGAGATTACTTCATTAGAAATAAAGTAGTTCACTAGTTATAAAAATTTACTAGGTCTAGAAAATTAACTTAAAACACTAAATTGATTAAATTAATTAGGATATGATACAAAACTTGGCACGTATTTCTTTTCCTCTACCATTATACTTTAACTATTAGCGTGAATAACTCTTAGACTAGTAAACAACATCAAGCATTCAACTTGGTTCTACTATTGTTACAGATTGTAACATTACAATAATACCATACTACAATTTCGAGCCCCTTAAAACTGAACCACGTGGAGAATTTTGTTCATCCGAACGCAGGTGCTCATTCAAATACAGTAGAAGGAATGTGGAGTCACGCCAAACAACAAAAGAAGAAACTGTGTAGAATTTTGTTTTATATTTTGCATGTTGTATGTTGATTCGGATTGTGTCTCTCTCATCCAGATGGATGATTGGTATTTTCTTTCATTCCTACTAATTATAAATAATTTAATTTAATTTTAAAATATTTTTCAAATTTAATATTTAAATTTTCAAATGTAATATTTAATTTTTATTGTAATTTAAAATAAAATTTTAATATTAAATTTTAATCTATTAATTTAAATGAAACTTTTTTTAAAATTAAACAAAAATAACACCATTTTAATTTTAAATTTTTATTGGAAAACATGTTTCGCCACTTTTGTAGCATCTTCAGTTCTGTATTTAATTAGAAAGTTATTGTTTATATAGAAAGATGACCATTACGTCAGAGTGTGTTACGTCAAAATACTCTAATATGATTGGACGAATCACTTTGCACATTTAGACTAGGTTTATAAAACTTTATCAAGAGTACTTCAGTAATTGTCCTTTCATAATTGTGATCAAAATTACTAATCAAAACCCGAAAATCATTATCAAATACCCTCCTTTGAGTTCCATGACATTTCACTATGTGGTCCAAAATTGAGCTTTTTCTACTTGATTGGATATGTTCTGCAATTCTAGTACGGAGGTAACGATTTGTCTCTCCAATGTACAAGGATTCACACTTGTGACATTTATATTGGTAAACTAAATTTGCTTTCATATCCAATTGTGTTTTAGATTTATTTGAGAAGTAATTAGAAATTTTATTAGTTAGAAACAATACTTTAATTGTAACACCTACTAGGGCCTGTTTTTCTAAAATTCGTTTAAAATCCCTAGCACCTTCGGAATATGGAATTTTTAAATAAAAGTTTTTTGAATTAATCACTTCCTCAGTTGCATTCAAATTTTTATTAATTTTGTCTTTTGATTTTAAATAAATTGACTCCACAGTATTTTTAATGATGTTATTTAAATATTTCTTATTATAACCATTAATACTAAGTCTATTATCAAAAAAGTAATTTTGATCACAATTATGAAAGGACAATTACTGAAGTACTCTTGATAAAGTTTTATAAACCTAGTCTAAATGTGCAAAGTGATTCGTCCAATCATATTAGAGTATTTTGACGTAACACACTGTGACGTAATGGTCATCTTTCTATATAAACAATAACTTTCTAATTAAATACAGAACTGAAGATGCCACAAAAGTGGCGAAACATGTTTTCCAATAAAAATTTAAAATTAAAATGGTCTTATTTTTGTTTAATGACTAAATTACCATTTGATTTAAAGAAATTAAATTTTTTTTAAATGTTTAGATTTGATTTTAACCAATTAGAAATGGGATAATTAATTAATATTATAAATGTTTTCCATTGTTTTCAAAAATTAGGATGAAACGCAGAAATATATTAATCAAGAAAGAATGTCGAATAGCGAAAGTAGTTTGAATAATTGTTGTAATGATAATTCAACTTGTGATATATTTAAATGTTCGAAAAACCATACTGATGTTGTTAATAGAAACGATATGAAATTCATCGAAATTTGCTGGATTCATATCTTTGCGAGAAACGAGTATCGTCGTCGACATGCCTCAGAAAACATTTTGTCTTGCATACCATCTGACATATCATGTATGAATCCTCTAAAATGATCTGATTAAGAAATATTTTGAATAACAATTATAGTGGGGACAAAAAGAATAAGTGCACAAAACTTCCTAATGAATACATTTGACTCTCGCTAATCCGTGCATAAATGAACCGAAAAAAATGTCTTTCAGGCGGATTTTAGAATTTGACCGGATTAAAGAATGTTGAAAAATGTCGTTCTTTAATTCGATAATCCACCCGAAACACTTTTTGTCGGTCCAATAATGTACAGACTAGTGATAGTAAATTGTAATTAAAAAAATCTAAAAACATCATTATTTAATACGTCACAACCTGTATTAACCCATTTTGACCCATACAATTAATTTCAAATAATATACCACATATTTCAAATTTACTGATATGTTTAAATGATGCTTTATATTTATAATTAAAATCAGCAATATAAAAAAACTTAAAATTTGAGAGATAAAGCCATGTACGTTATGTAGTACTAATTAGATGGCGCAGTTTCTAAACTCATCAGTACAACATTTAGAACAACATTAAACGGGTGCACTTTAAATATTACAGTGGGTCAAAATGGGTCAAAATAACCGCATATTTACACATGACTTGAAATCTCTTTCCACAATAACTCCTCATTTGTCTACTTATATTCCTACGCACAATTCCCATTTGATTCATATCATAATGCTCGTTTCGATGAGCTGATTACATTCCATCATTTTTTTCAAATCTAATTCATACCTTTCCAATGATACTTCCAACTTCCTAAAAAATATACAGCAAATATCAACCATTAAATCTAATTGTCAATTTGTTGTAATCTACTTTTCCCGACATGATCATTCGAACGGTGACCATCTGAAATCCATTGTTCTGACTGGGACACTTTCCCGGACTAACCGCCGTCAGAGATTGCGACGAGTCCGGCTCGACTGGCAACGGTTGATAGTTGGGAAATGAAAAAAACGGTACACCGATATCGTTGACAGAAAACGGAGTGGCCACGTGTTGAAAATGAGGAAACGGTTCCGGTGAAAAAGGTAAAGCTTCAGTTGGAACAATATTGGAAATGAACGCGGGACCGGATGTCGTCGAAGACGCCGGAATATGGCAACTGGAAAATATCGGAAACAGTTGCATAATGCTACCGATAATCAATCAGCTGTTGCCGGTAAATTCGATCGATTTATAGTAACTGAACAGCTGAACTTCAGAAACCGGATTAAGTGAACAAGAACAAACAGCCACACTTGACTGGGTAATGGTGTCAATGTAATGAGCCAGTTTTCTATGATCGGTTAAGTGCACTCGAATACTTTCATCCATTTAGATGTTTACAGTGAAAGCGATTGCTACGAACTTTTCACTGGGGAAAAGGTGCATACTACACATTTAATAGATGTCAATTGGAAATCAACCAATAACAGTATTGACTGTATCAATTCATTCTGCGGAAACAAGTGATAGAAGAAACAAATTCTTATTCAACAGATTGATGTAGTGTCACAAAAATTTATTTGTAAAACACAAATTGGCATAGAATGGGTTTTTTGATATAAAAAAATGAGTAAAAACAATACAATGTGTGTGTATCGAATTTCTCTTCCTCAACCGGTCAGAGAATAATTTCACACCGTTAACAAACACTCACATCTACATACACACATACAAAAGCACACTCACTCACAACCTCCAATCGTGAGATAGGTGATGGCCCAGTGTTTGTCAGAACATACCGGTTATTGTATTCTATCCGACTCACATGACTCACCACCGAGAAATGGGAACTTGATTATTGATTTTAATTGATTAAATGAGTTGTATTCAATTTTAAAAATTTGAATGGATTATTATTTTAATTTTAAAAATCAAACGTTACGTTTTATGTTAGTAATTTTTTTTATTATTAAATATTACTAATTAGTTATTTAAATAAATTTTGCTTCGATTTATTTTTTTTTTCAATATTAAAACTTATTTAATTTTTCAAAAAGAAATCCTTGTTTAAATAGTCTTAAATTATGTTTTTTAAAAAAAATAAAGACAATTTATTTGATTTGTCGTAAAAACTATTTGATTATGGAGTAATTAGTGGAGAAATGCATTAATGTTGTGAAAATTCAGGAGAGAATGATTTGAGAGATATTTATTGAAATGTCATTCGGATGAAGCTACAATGACTTCAAATGAGGCAACCAACCAATGGAATGTGTTTATGTGTCGAGGATCGGCAATTAGTGACTTGATGGGCTTATGTATACTTGTGTTTCTTTAGCGATTCTTCTTTTACCGGTACATTGATTACAATATCCAACAACTCAATTGATTTTTAGACAAACAATTATCGTTTACTTGCTTTAATTTATGAATTCCTAAATACAAAATATTGTCCTGTGATTCGCATTAATTTTGAGGCACTCTTAGCTTTAGGAACGTACCGATATTAGCCTTTAATTAAGAGTACACTGGGATACGAATGTACCCCATTGAAAGAAAACACATTTCCAAACAAATAATGAACTTTTCTAAAACTAACTTTCAAATAAATTATATAATACATTTTTAAATGACATTTTATACAAAGGCATACTAAATAAGAACAGTTTGTGAAATGGAAGAACGAAATAAATGTTTGCATTGCAAAGAAATTACAGATGTTTTAAAATTATTTTAGTACGTTCCAGAGTTAAATTATGTTTTAACACCGCTTTAAACTTTTATATTCACTTTTATAACTAACAATAAAATTTACATAGCATACAAAATATCAGACAGAGTGATCGAGGTGATCAGCAACATTCTTAGCACTTTGGGCACCTCATGGTGAGAAAAAACTAGATGACCAAATCTTTCTTTTAAATTTTTCAGCTTAATACTTATTGTGGATTGACCTAATAGTGGTATTTTAAGTGTTTAAAGCCTAAATGATTAATATACAGATTCTATTCAAAAAGCATAAAAATAGATAAAAAGATAAAAAAACAAAAATTCAAAACACAACGAAAATATAGTTCTTTATTAGAAACGATTTATATCAATTTTACCCTAGAAGTTTTCTTCGGCCTTTACACCTTTTTTCACCAATAGGCACGTGTTTTTGCTGCAGGTGGTAGAGATGTAAGCTTCAAGCATATAGAAAGCTCCAAAAGATACTTACAGAAAAACGTTTCAGAAAGTATGGACAATTATATGAACCAGCATGCCAATTTTTATTGTTTCGTGGACGAATTACAAAAAAACAGAAAAAACCTTTACTTTAAAGTCATAAAACAATACAAAATAATTTTGATTTTTAAAATTATTTGAGCTATGTATTTTAATAAAATAACTTTTATAAATGAATTAATATTAACCTAGCATTTAATAAAACTTAGTATTTTATTAAATAACTTAGCGAAAATATGTTCCTCTTAAATTATTATCATAAATTTTAATATTATCAGTTTTAATTTATTATATTCTATAACTTCTTGAAATTTTTATTAATTTCAACTTGTTAATTTTAAAATTTATTTTAACAACATAATAATACTACTATATTTATTTGTACAAATAACATTAATAAAAGTCAAAAAATTTTCGTCAGAATATATTGTGATTAATTTCGACGGATCAACCGTCATCATCAGACTGAATTAACAATGATATACTCGCGTTTATATACCAAAGCAATGTTTATGTAATCATTATGTCATTTAAATCATGAAAATACTTTCAATAAAGTTGAAGAAGATGGTCTTTGGACATTGATTTTAGGATCAAAAGATTTAATCAACAATGCTTCACACATCACCCTCTCCCAGTAATTATCAAATTGTGAACACAAAATCTTAAAATTACTTACGTCAACTTTATTATTCAAACAGTTCTTCTTATGTTGAGCAATATTGATATCACTTTTCCTGCGATTATGTTCCTGAATCCGTTTACAGAGATGACGACAAGTCTCTCCGATGTATGTGGCGTCACACCCATTACATTTATATTGATAAACTAAATTGGAACATAACCCAGTTGGAGTGATAGATTTACAACTAAACAAACTTCCTATCTTACATGATCTAGACAATTTTTAAATTTAATAAATTATTTTCATCATGTTTCAAAATAGAGTTTTTGAATTTCCTGAAACCCTCAGAGTAGGGAACAGTCAAAACAAAACCAATATTATCATAATTGTTATTTATCTGATTTTTGTTGTTGTCGCTATTTATTATATTTGATTTTTCATTTTCCGATTTAATTAATTTATCGACAGTTTCACGAGTTAATTTTTCAACTATCGATATTCCAAATCGATAATTATAGACATTATATTTCGACGGATCTACCGTCATCTTCAGGTCACTAATTAATAATCAATCCACCTGTATATAAATACAAAAATGATGATTATGTAATCAATTGCATGAAATCATGTTAATCAAAAATTCTCAATAAGCTGGTTGAGACTGCCGATTGAACATTGATTTTAGGGCAATGTGACCTAATTAACAATGCTTCACACGACACTCCCAATAAATTTATCAATTTATGTTATTCTCCATTTGCTCAGAATATAAGATTAAAGTCATTAATTAATAGACTGATGTAATCTAAGGAAAGTTTTAACAAAGGTTGTCCTGAGGACAATCAAACTTGTTGTCATAATGAAAATGTCGAAAGTTAAAATGTCAACCTCGAAAGTTAATATTCTCATTTTGAAAGAAAAAAAGTATTTAAGTAGGTATTTAATTTATTTCGCTGATCAAAATTTAAATGTTTTTAAAAATTATTTTGAATTTATTAAAAACACCAATTTCACTTTTAACATTTTCATTATGACAACAAGTTTGATTGTCCTCAGGACAACCTTTGTTAAAACTTTCCTTAGATTACATCAGTCTATTAATTAATGACTTTAATCTTATATTCTGAGCAAATGGAGAATAACATAAATTGATAAAATATTTATTTCTTAAAAACAAAATTTTAAAAACATTATAAAAACTTTAAAATAAGAAAAAATTTGAAAAATTAAATATTTTCATAAAAAATAATTATACGGATAATAAGAATTTTCATATATATTTTTAAAAATTTAAAAATTAAATGTTATTTTGATTTGATTGCAATTTTAAATAGATGAAAAATTGTTAGAAAATAGAGATTAGTGGATTGATTACAAATTTAGAAAATATTTGGATATTTGTTTGAAAATTTTTATTAATAAATGTATAAATTGAGTTAAACTATTTAGAAAATTGATGTTACAAATACTTCTCATAAATAGAATTGGAATTTTGACTAAAATTATTATTTTAAAACTGCTTAATCAAATCTGATTTGATTAACTTCTTCACATAATTATTTGGTTCTTGGACATCTCGTTGCAGGACAATTCTTCCCATATATTTGAATTAAAATTATTTTTGACTGATGTAGTTATTTTATTTATAATTGACGATCCTGATCAATATCTAATAATATGAATTAAAAAGTAACATTTTTAATTTATTTTGTCATTTCTTTCATCGAATATATTTCAGAAACGATGAGAGATAAAAATATGCTTCCAGAATGAAAATTTCTCACGAAAAGGTAATTATTTCATTTTTCTTGGAATTAACCTTCGGGGGATTTTAAAAGATTTTCCATAGTTGCTGATGAAACTTGTTTATTTTATAATGTTCTTCTAAATAATACATTTAAATCAAAGAAAATTCAGGTAATGTTGGGAAACTGTCAAAGGAAAGACTTGAACAATGAACTTATCAAAATCCCTGTATTGATATTTTAGAATGTTGTATTATTTTTTGATAAATGGTTCCAATTGTACCGGGCAGCTGAAAGAACAAAATTTGAATATTAACAATAAATATGGGTTGTATTTTTCTTCTAATTGCTTAAATATATATTTTGAAAATTTCACTATTTTATGATTGATTAATAATAAGAAATAAATGTTTTAAGTTGAACTAATAATTTTAAAAGACCCTGTACACTAATAAAAACGTTGAGCAAAATTTTTTATCTTCTAAATTATTGAGAAGGCAAAAACTATTTATTTTCCAGAACTATTGCCATCTATAGTGCCCATAATCTATTTAAATTTTATCGTTACTTTATGTCTACTTTTTATTTTTTTTTACTTTCATTTCATCTATTTTTGTTTATTATTATGACTTGCGAAATATAAAGAAAATAAAATAAAAGATATCGATTACAAGAATCGATGAAAAAAATAGAAGATAATTCTGTTAACATGGAGAATTTAAAAATTGAAAATAGAATAAATTAATTTGGCTCGCTTATTGTGGATTAAACCAAAGAACCATTATTTTTGATTCCGGATTGAGAAAGAAGATAATTTTTTCGAGAAGAATTAATTTTATAACCGAACATTGAAATCGTCGTTGTAACAATTAAATACTATAATATATTCCGGATTGAGAAAGAAGATAATTTTCTCGAGAAGAATTAATTTTATAACCTAACATCGAAATCGACGTCGTCCAAATTAAATACTATAATATATTCCGACAAATATTTGAAACCATAGAGAAGATACTCATTCTTTAAAACTATCAATCTACTGGATATTAAAGAAATCGCAAGTTAAATAAAAAATGAATTAAAAGAAACAAAATTTGCTATTACGATCACTTCAATTTACAAAACGAAGATATTTTTATCTAACTGGCCATCCGTCGACTGTTCATTGCCTATTAACGAAAAGTAACTTAATTAATTAAGTTTATTTAGTAATCCTTTATTAGACCTTTTCCTTTTCATTGTGATCTGTAATAGTTTTGTTCTTGTTATCTTTCCATTAATATAAATATTTATCCGTATATTATTGTGTTATATACTCTCGAGCCGTTAAATTTCGAGAATATATAATTTAACACCATCCATCCGACCTGACTAACAAAGTATCAATCCGATCAACGAATTTGATCATAGACTGAGTTGGATCTTCTCTAATTCCTCAAAATTTGTTGTACATCTTGTTATCAATAACTAATGGTTGCTAGTAAGCATTTTAGAGATTTACTTTATTACTTTACGTATTTTGTTGATCCATCAAATGTTATTTTATATATTTACAAAAAAATTATTTATTCATTTGATAATTATTCAAATATGTAAAAATAGTGTATTTGGTGTATCAGCAAATACACTATTTTTACTATATAAAAATAAAATCCCAACAAAAAAATAATAATCAACAAATAAAAAAAACTAGTCAAAAAATAAACAGAGCAAATAAAAAAAATACTTGTCAAACGTTTAATTTCAAAAGACAAAATATAATATACATAATATCCAATTTATTGTCGGTAAGTCAGTAATTAATTATTATTTATTAAATCATTTATTGATTTCTTTTATTTCACTATTACTACCTGAATGATAAGTAATAAATTTCCTTTGACTCGAAGACTTGTTATTATCAAAACATTAACATCCAACTGCCGTAAAGAATAAGTATGGTTATCTTCGACAATGAAAGAAACAGCTGTAAAGGATAACTTCCCCGATTTAGATGTTAAATGTACTTCATTGACATTTTTCATATTCCTTTGAGAACTGTTAGATCTTTTCGAAGTGATTATCGGTTTTTTGTAAAGTTATTTATAACTGCCGCGTCGTTTGACAAAGTAAACGATGTTATATTGGAAGTTTGAGTGTCTTCACAAACCGATGATGCTTTAACTGAAATACATTTCTTTGGTTTAGTTTTGGTATAGGTCTGTATAGGACAAAAATTATTAGCACCAGGCTGTACTGATTTAAGTTGATTCCACTTTTTATTGAAATTTGATTATTGGTCAAAATATTCTTTATTTTTCTTTTTAGAAAAATATTTTCCTCTCTTCGTCTATACAAACAATTCAAACAACATATACAGGTCAACACTTCAAAAAAATCACAAACACACCACAGAAAATGAACAAATAATTATGTACAAGAAATATAATAAAAATACATAAGAAAATATAGGGAGATATTACAAAATACATTGTCATTTATTTTTTATTCTTTTAGATATTTCATAAAAGGATGTATATTCCTCTGAAAATAACTGTTAATAAGCTTCATTGTTCTAGTATCAGTCTAACTGGATAGTATAGCGTATTATAAGTCCCGTTAGATATGTGATAGCGGCTAAATCAGTAGTCCAAAACTTATGAATATAATAAATCGAAATAATAAATGATGGAATAAATTCATGTCGTTGAGTCAATCTAGTTCAATCTGGTTCTGAACCAAACAACTTTTCTGTTTAAACTTTGTTAACAAAAGAGAATATCTTTTTAAACTAACTACATTTTATAGATTAAAATCATTAATTCCATAATACATATTTTGCAATTTTAAGATTTTTTATCAACAAGATACCATTAAAAATATCGTTTCGCATTAATTATTTATCGTATCTCAAACATCATCACGAAACATTCAATATTCATTCTTCAATCATCAAATAGAACAGCGAAACCGAAAGCAATTATTTATTCGAGCGGTATTTTGGTCATGGATTAGATAAATTAAAGATACTCATAGTAGAATTGCTAAGCCAATTTGAAATTTATTTCTCATTGTTGAAATTGAAATTTGTTACAGAAATCAAAATTGAGTTCATATTGAAATGGGGTCTAATAACGCGATTTAAATTTTATAAAATTCACATTGTTGAAATATTAATGTACTTGTGATAAAAGACTAAATTCTAACGAGGAAAATGTTTATTCGATTCAAATTTCACCCATCGATCTGAGTATTTAAACAACTATACTTAATTAATTAATAAATTAATAATCCACAGTACACTTTCTAGTAGAATGTATTTACTACGAGGGCTGCTGTCTAAAAGCTGAAATAGGTAAACGATAAATTAATTAGTTTCGAATTCATTTTTTTCAATATAATTCCTTTCTAGCTCACTAAACTTATATCAAAGTTTTTCATAGAATCTTCTTAAATGTTTTATAATGCCTGTATCGTAATGCCTGTATGGCTGGTATTGGGTTTGGATTCAAAAGTTAAAGTCATGACACTAAATTTTATTTCTATAACAATTAAAGTTTTTAAAAAAAATAATTTCGAGGATCTTTCGCATTTTCTTTTTACACAAACCATTATAAAAAACAGGTATAAATATAGATATTGTTATTTCATTTATCAAAAATTTAAATTTATACTTTTTTTGTTAAAATTATAGTTATTAAAATTTGTCACAAATGTTTTGTTGCATATATTAAGGATACTAACAGCCGAAGTCTTATAACAAGACTTATTAAGAATAAAACGGTCTGTAATCAGCGTCTGGGGCATGACTTGTTTCTTCAATTGATTCTTCAAAAATTTGCCAAAATCTGCAATGATTAAAACAATTATATTTTTAATTAATTATTAAATAACAATTAATTTATTATACAATTAGTAATATAAATTTTTAAATTCGACAATAATCGACTTCAATTGTCAATGGAGAGATTTCATGCTTCAAACACCAACCAGTATCAAACATAATATAAAACTCATTCAACAATCACTTAACATCATTCAATCATCATTCCAATATCTCTCACAGCATCATTTATTAAATTTCCATAAATTTAATCGTTTCTCAATTACATTTCCCGATTCTAAAAAATAACACTTTCATTTCGTTTTCCTAATCGTTTAAAAATTATTTTTAGATTTGATAAAATAACGTTTAAAAAATAAAATTAAAATCGCAATTTTCATTATATTTAACAGTTTTTAAATTAACCTTTTTTAGATAAAATAAAATTATATTTTCAACAATAATTACGTTTTTAGTTCAATTAAACAACTTAAATTATCTTTCCATTTCGGTAAAAATATACTTTTTAAAAATAAAAAGTAAGTAAATAAGTAAGTTATACTTCTTAAAAAATTTAAGATTATATTTTCAATTGTTTTCATTTAATCCTTTTTTATGGGAGTTATATTTTCATTTTATCTTAAAGCAATTATATTTTAATTTACAATTTAAGAATTAATATCATTTTGATTTGTTTTATATTTACACAAAAGTTACAAAATAATTTTCTAGTTTATTTATTATATTCCAAAAATTAAATTTTACGTTTCATATAAAATTACAATTTACTTTATTAATAAATCTATTTATTGGTTTTATGTTCACATTAAAAATTAGTTTTAAATAAATTACTTTTTACGTTATTTTATAAAAAATCTTACTTTAGCATAATCTATAAATCTACTTTTCGCAATGTAATTATTTAATTATTAAATTGATTAGATTTTAAATTCAAAAATTTAATGAACTCCAAAAAAAACTACTAACAGCTAGTAAAATAATCATTTACAGGAGTATTACTTATACTTTCAAAATTTACAATTATATTCAATTAAAAATATATTAAACTATGTAAATGTTGTTTCCACATATTTGTCATTAGTGTGAATGATTATATCGTTTGTAATCACATAAAAATTTCAAATTAGAAGAAAATGGTGTTAATTTTACTCTAAAAATTAGATTCGAGATCCAATCTGGGAGGATTCTTATTTTTTAAGAACACCAAAGCTTAGAACTGTTGCGGTCGAATAATCAACCTTAGAACTAATTGTCTTCAGTATGAAATACCCAATCTTTGAGCGGACGCTTTCACCCTGGAACACATTTAAGACATGCCTACACATAATAATAAAATAAAAATAACGCTTATCCTTCGAAAAGAAAATTTTAAATAAATAATCCAGTTTGAAACACAAAATTTGAAATAAATTAATTAATAATAACAAAACCGCTATATAAAGTACCGCTATATAAAAGGGACTTAAATCTGAAATTTCAATTAGTCAACCGAAGATGCCAATATGGCGAAACTAGTATTGCTAAATAAAAATAAATGTTTGGAAAAATGGCTATTTTTTGTTTTATTAACCCGATTGCCATTGGAATTAATTGAAAAGTAATAATAACAAAGTTAATAATCATGATTATCTGATTTTCCAAAACTAAAGTTACATAGTGATTTTTAAGATTTTTGGGAGCTCACATAAATGTTAGAATTTTAATATGTAATAATATTTAAAAATATGTTTTATAAATTAAAATATTAGAAAATTTTAAGTTTAAAAATGACTCTGTGTCCCCAACTGTTCTTAACAGCACGTTTTTTTATGTAATTGCAGACACTATACAGCCAGAAAGCTTTCTAATCCGGCTAAGAGACGCACCTATTCTCTTTGTATCTGTACACAGTATGAGATTCCTATAACATTCAGGTTCTCTCGATCTTTTATAAACATAAGTCCCGACAGACCGGAGCCGAGTCCAGGGAATCTATAGTAACTTAAGGTTTAGCTCTAAAGGAAGACCGTATGAGACACTTGACAAAGACTCAAACATAAGTACTATCAATCACGATTAAATGCCGTTATTGACGCTACTCCTAATATTCTCGTCTCAGGAAATTTACAAGGAAATCACGGAAAGTACCGGAAAGTATATTCAGTTCGATCAGCCTAGCGCCAATTAACTGGGTCGGACAACGCTATGTTTTTTAGTGTTTTATAAACTCAACAGTGTGACCGTTGGAAAGCAACCAGAATTCATTAGGGGAACAGATCGCTTCTGGCTAGTCGGAATGAAAAAAGATGAATAAACAACAATTAATAATCGTAATCAGGAAAGTTAGATAAAGCGTTGTTTTAATAATTATTGATTATGCAATTGTTTGTCACATTTTTGAATTATTTAATAAATCTTATTGCAGATGACTGATTTTCTTACTAGCGACTACGCCGAAATAAATGCAGTTACTAGAGCGAAGCGAGAAGAACGACAGAAAATATTTTCCAATTTGTCACAGAAGACACAAGAGTTGTTGGTTCCTAAACCAACATTTTTTGATGGAGTATTCGATAAAGCTGAAGATTGGATTCACACGACCAAGGATTTTGCAATTTTCAACCACATGGAATTGAATTTTGGATTCGATATGTTACTGCGAGGGGATGCCAAGCAGTTATGGCAAGAATTCAGTAGCCACAAAGATAGTATTGTCAATGAAGAAGTGGAAAATTGGTTTTCAGAAACATTTGCTGACATGCGGACAGTTTGTGACAAAATGAAAGATTTTTCATCCGTTCAACAAAGAGCTGACGAGAAGTACCGAAGCTTTGAGATTAGAGTTCTGAAAATGATGGATGACATTTTCAATCTAAAGTTATCCGCAGAAGAAATGACTCGATTATTTGTATTTCAGGGACCGAAATGTGACAAATTGAGAGAGTCTTTTGCATTGGATCCTTCATTAAGTGATGACAGGCGCCGGGAACTAACTAGCAATTTGGAAAAATTGACAGTGCGTCAGGAAATCAATGCGGTCAAACCCAAGTATGCCGATATGGTATCCAGAAATACCAAACCAGAGTATGCGCGTCAGTTTACACAGCCCATTCATTCTGTACGACAACCATCCCGAATTCCAGACAGATCACAGCCTATTGTCGGTAATAATGATCGTTTTTTTGATAATAAATATTTGCGTAACACAACCCCATCTCGAAATCAGTCTGAAGATCGATATGGTCAGAATAATAGGCCTCAGAGATTTATGAAAATGATAGCAAAGGAGTTTTGCTCCGCCGAATCCTGAGGTTCTCCATCCCGGCGCATGTTTCTGTTTTGGAGATATAACCCATCAAAGAAGAGAATGTCCCTTGAGAAATCGTTGTTTAATATGCGGTAAGAACGATCATAGATTCAAAGATTGTTATTTGGTAACAAAATCAAATCAAATTTCCCAAAGAAGAATAATGTGCATCTATGATGATGAAACTGATGACCCGATCGAAGAAAAATTACAGGAAATTGAAGAAAGATAAGGACGAAAATAACCGATATCAACCCCTCGTGCCTATTCCGTCGGTGGGGTTGAGTCAGTAAATATTATTGAAGGCAGAGATAGAGGACGAAGAATGAAACAGGCGATGAAAGAGGGGATGTTCCAGAAGGCAGATGGTAGAATATGGAGTTTGATGAATTGTAATGGAATTAATGTTGAAATGTTATGGGATTCCGGTGCTTCAATCACAGTTATGAGCGAAGATAACTGGCATCGGATAGGAAGACCAGATATGCAGAGATCAGGCATTAAACTTTCAGGTGTTTTTTCTACAAGTCCTGAAATGTGTTTAGGTAAAATATATGTTGATATTTTGTGGGACGGAGTTAAGGGAAAAAAAGGAATAGTGATTGTGCGAAATATATCCCCTGGATTTATTGGAGGAATCGATATGATGAGAATGTGTGGTATAGGCTTAACGGAAGTGAATACTATAGATACATTGGACGTGGAATTGAAATTTAATAATCGTGATCGTATTACTGCCGCATTAAGGAGTTTAATTGACAAGTCAAACTTGCCATTAACTTTACTTATTAAAGAATATGGATCAATTTTTATGGCTTCAAAATTTGATTTAGGCCACACAACGATAATCAAATATGAAATCTGGACTACAGGTCCACCAATTTCTGCAAATCCTAGACGCCAGCCCATGCATCTTGAGGAAAAGATTGTTAAATTAGTTGTTGATTTATTAAAAGCTAATATTATTAAGTCATGTAAGAGTCCTTGGAATTCTCCTCTGGTTATTGTACCGAAAAAAGATGAATCCAGAATGTGCTTAGATTTTAGACGACTGAATAATGTTACGGAGAAATTTACATTTCCTGTGCCGAATATTTACACATTGTTGGTTACTTTACGGGTGTCATTAATTTTTTCGTCCATTGATTTAGGCCAAGCGTATTATCAGGTGAAACTGGATGAAGCATCAAAATTAAAAACAGCTTTTAGTACTAAAATCGGTCAATTTTGTTTCAATCGCTTACCGTTTGGATTATGCGCAGCTCCAGCAACTTTCCAGAGCCTTATGAATTTATTGTTTAAGGATTTTGTTTATAAAGGAGTTATTGTATATTTAGATGATATATTAATTTATGCTAAGAATGAGGAAGACCATTTAAATATATTAAAACAAGTGTTTAAATATGTTAAGCAATCTGGTTTGATGGCAAACCCAGATAAATGTGTTTTTGGAACCAGAAGACTTAAGTTTTTGGGACACATAATCGGCAACAAGGGCGTTGAAAAGAATGATGATAAAATCAAAAAGATTATGCAAACTCCAAGCCCAGGATGTATTGCACAGCTGAGGTCATTTTTAGGGTTAGCAAACTATTATCGGCGGTTCATTAAAGATTAGCATTAATTACCGCACCATTGTATGCTATGCTGAGTGAAAAAGAGAAAAAAATTCACTGGACGGAAGATTGCAAGTCGAGTTTTAATAAGTTGAAGAGTGAATTAGCAACAGCTCCAATATTAGCATATCCGGATATGAACAAAACAATGATTTTAGACACAGATGCAAGTTTTGGAGCTATCGGAGTAGTTGAGTCAAAATGATAATATAGGGAACGAGAAAGTAATTGCATTTGCATCTAGAACTCTAAACGACCACGAAAAAGGTTATTGTGTAACTAAAAAAGAATTGCTGTCGGTTCATGAGTTTATAATGTATTTCAGACATTATCTTTATGGGAAGAAATTTTTAGTCCGTACTGATCATAAGGCTTTAACTTACATAGCAAAGACCAACAAGCCTATTAGTCCACAATTCCAGACATGGATTGCTAATTTATCTAGTTTTAATTTTATTTTGGAATAACGGAAAGGAAAAGAGCATACTAATGCTGATAGACTTTCAAGAATTGATGAAAAACTATGTACTCAATGTTTGACACGTCATCACGGAGCAAAGTCAAATAAATCAAAAGTAAAGTTCATAAACACCATAGAAACAGGAGATTTGAACAATGAAGACATCAGAGCGATACAATTGTCAGACTCAATACTGAAATCAATACATCAATGGCTTGGAGGTTCCTCTCAGAATATAAATGTGGAAGTGAAGAAAAGTAAATATTTCAAGAATTTGGATCAATATAAATTGATAGATAGAATTGTTATGAGGAAGAATGACAAGACACTACAGATACTAGTGCCATAAAATTATACAGAGAAGTTAACCCAGTATATTCACGAGTTAGTTGAATATATTCAGGAAAGTTATTATTGGCCAAACATGAGTAAAAACTATCGTTGAGTTAGTTGAATATATTCAGGAAAGTTATTATTGGCCAAACATGAGTAAAAACTATCGAACTCATGGTACAGAGATGTGAAATCTGTGCAAAAAGAAAAACATATTCGGGGCGTACAAAAGAGTTATTAATACCACGATAAGATTTTGGGCTGCTGGAACAAATGATAATTGATGTAGCATACTTCTCAGAATTTAAATCCAGATACAAATATTTACTTGTGATGATAGACCGTTTCAGCAAACTAGTGAGTCTTGTACCTATGACTAAACAAGATGAATTGAGTGTTGCAGAAGCTATAAAAGATCATTGGCTTTACAAGTTTGGGAAGCCTAAATCTATATTGTCAGACCGAGGCCGAGTATTTGAAGGATCTATTTTAAGGAAATTAAGTGAAAAATTTGGAATTACACAAGAATTTACTACTCCGTATCAACATCAAGCAAATGGATTAGCAGAGCGGGCAATTCGAACTGTACGAGATATGTTGATTACATCTTTGAAGAGTAAGAAAGAAAAAATAGCGTGGGAGAAGATGATTCCAAAAATAGAGTTTTCAATAAATGCAACATATCATAGCTCAACTAAACTTTCACCGTTTGAAATCGTGTTTGGCAAAATATAGGTTTGTAGGAAAATTATTTTACATGGGTTACCACCATCAAGCAGTACTGATCATGAGAGAATAATTACGGAAACGAAATTTGAATCAGGAAAGGCGGCAGACAAACTTCGAAACTTAGAAGCAAGCAGAAGAGACCATAGAGATTTTCAGATCGGTGAAAAAGTTTTAGTAAAGAAAGAACCTCACAACATGAAGAAAAATGGAAACAGATATGACGGTCCTTTTCAAATTCTTGAATTTTTAAGGCCACATCAAGTGTTGATTGATTTTCCAGGAAAACCAAAACCAAGAAGAATTGAATGGTTGAAGCGCATCCTAAATTCTAATGGAGAGGGCAGTTAGATAAAGCGTTGTTTTAATAATTATTGATTATGCAATTGTTTGTTACATTTTTGAATTATTTAATAAATTTTATTGCAGATGACTGATTTTCTTACTAGGAATAAATAATTTGGATAATTATGTAGATATATTCACTTAATCTTAATGAGGAATGTTAACTCTGGATCGTTTAATAATTGATTATTATCAACTATATTGTGATATATACTTAAAAGGGAATTCTGGATTAATTGCAGAATAACATATAAGAATAAACTATAAAAAATTTAGCACGACATAAATTATAGTTCTAACTCGAAATATTCCTTAAAGTGAATAAATTTGTAAGTTGTAAAACGAACTAAACTACACCAGAATTAATAAAATTTACTAGACATATAATTTACTATGATAAAACGATAGATTACTTTTACGGATCACCAATAAAACAACTGTGTTAATAAATAACTTTTAACTATCATTATGAGGAATATTTTAAATTTGGTATGTTGAAATTTGTATGCTGAGTTTAGTATTTGGAAATGTGTTTCTCCCAGACAGATGGAAAATTGGTTGCCCTATTAAAAGTTAAAAGAGGAGAATAGGTCAATTTATCATTGAATATGTTGAAGAAAACATTATATAATTCACGATAATGCCAGAATTCATAGCAATACTACATCTAATCTTTAGATATAAAATTTGCCCTAACATTCCTCAATCAAAGAGAGATCTTCTTTGCCAAAAAATGGACTTGAGGACTGAGATGGCTAATTATTCAGCAAAAAATACAAGCCGTTTGAAAGCTGTAGCGACAAAAGAAGAAAAGAGGGACATAAGAAATTACTGCCGACACTTCAAGAAAATTTTCATGGATTATATCTTGAAAAACGATATACACGGTGACTGCAGGGATGAAAACAAACGTTTTTGTAAACAATTATGTTACTGTATAAACTTTCTTATTTATTTATTTATATTAAAGTATTTTTATTTATTTATACTTTATTTATTTATTTTTATTTATTTCATATGTTTGACGACATTAAGTCGTCTAGTGTAATTAATTATTTCATATACTTGACGACCGTAAGTCGTCAAGCGAAAAATAATAATAAAATTTAAAAATCCCATCGATAGATCGATGGCCATTATTAATATCATAATTAATTTCTTGTTGATACGAATATAATTTTTAATTTTTATTATCGAAGTTTCCAACATACATTTCGAGTATTTATTTGTGTACATTGTTTAAAAAGAAAACAAATTCAAACGAAAGAAGATCTCAGCCACCCGACTCTTTGACCATTTGTATTCTTTGATTATTACAGTTGACTATTGTGATTGGATTGTTTTGTGTTTGATTTTTGACTGGAGACAAAGGTGACTTCATTATTTTATTTTCATATTTTTTTTCGAGGTTGAATTGATTCATATTAAAGTGTATGTTTTTTTATGTTTTGTTCGATAATTATTGGAATAAAAAATAAAAACTGATATTTTCAGACGTTATATTTTTTTCACTTTATTTCATTTTAACATTTATAAATATATTACAATTATTTCATATTACCTAATTATAGTCACGAGATTTGATAAATCATAATCTCATTACTAAGTTAAAAACATATTTTGGAGATTGCCATATCGTATCCCGCACAACCAAAATATATTTTTAATAGTTACAATAATAGATATTTAAATATAATAATATAAAAGTAATAAATATATAATAAAAATCTTACTTTTTTATTTAATTCATACACGTAGCAATAACAATCCAGAAAATATTATACAATAACTTGCAATTCACATAAATATTCATTTAATTCACTCTTAACTGCGGATTCACCACAGTTAACTACAAGTGACTGTATTTCATATGTGGTGTTGGATAGGGTTAGCAGTTTTGAGGGTTTTATCTGCCAGCTCTTATAGTCGTACATGCATGGTCGTTGAGGGTTATTGGAAGGAGCATGTTTCTATGAATCATTTTATTTAATAATTTTATTGTTTATTTTAAGTTTAACTATCTGATCAGGGTTACTCTCCAAAATCTAGAATTATCTGTGAAAGAGTCATGGTAATTTTTATTGGACTTTGTTCTCCTTAATTAATTTTGATGTTTTTTTCTGCATAATTGCAAGGTGAACGTTGTTCATATTATATATATATCCGGTTGTGGGGGGTGACTCGAATTTCTTACTTCTTCTCAATGGAGTTGGACATAACATTGGTGATTCTTCTCGTATTCTCGGTTCTGCCAATCCTTCTATACTTTTCTCTCTCACTACACCATCTTCATTCTCATTCTGTTCAACAGCTACAATTATGGAATCATCAGTTTCCATAATTGTTTCTGCATTGTTTGAATTAACATCAGCCTCTATTGTGCTTTCGTACGATACTTGCTCCGTCTCGATTTTGTCGTTTTCTTCATCATTTCTATTTTTCGTTTCCTTGTTGAATTGTTCCACGGCTGAAGTGGATTCATCCATGGTTACAATTTCAACTGTTCTTTTCTTTTCCACTTTCCCTGTAATAGTGTTGCGTCTTCTGATTGCATCTACCAAACGGGAGATACGAATCTTCTTCTCCGATTGCAACAACCGTTCTTTCAAAATTGGTGTATTCATAGGGGTTGTTATTTCGGTATTATCGATTCTCATTCCTTCGAGATCTTTTACTTCCCTCTCATCTGTATTCTCTCCTTGCTTATTGAGGAAATTTCTTCCAAATTCACTTTCAGCATCTTTCACTAGTTGCGTTATAGTATCCTCCATTTGGGTTGGTAGAACCCCCAAAATGCTCCACCTTTCCATCTTTTGTTTAATTCTTCAGCAAGCTCATTTCGTATTTCCGTTGGTAGGAGATGTCGGGCTGCAGCTCGATCCACGACTGTGTCAATTAAGTTGGAGCGATATTTCAATGTTTTACATTTCTCAACCAGTTCTCCAAAAGTTTGACTCACATCTCTTTTGGCTTCTCTTTTCTCATTGTTCTTCCAAATCAAATTTCTTTCCTTCTTGAAAAATTCTGTTCTCACTTCATTGGCGAACTCTTGAATGCACTTCCGAACATACTCATTGCTCACAAGTGCTTCCATTGGCCAACTCAGCTGGTGATACAGTTCTTCAAATGCCACGGTAGTTATCGATTCCGCTGAGTTTTCCATTCCACTCACCCGGAATTGTTTAAAAACTCTTGACATAAACACGCTTCTATTACCCAATACTTTTCTCTTCACTTCTTTCTATGTCTCTTCATCTTTCAGCTCTCTTCGTTCTGGAAGTTGCTGACTGAATGTCAGAGTTTCCTTAGCGATCTCCGTGATTTTTTCTTGTGCATGTGAACGACATACTGGAGCAGGGCGACACACGTATTTTTAAAATACACGGATTGCAAGAGCTTCCGGTTGTTGTTGATCAGTTATTCCTCGGTCTTTAGCTTCATACGCTACATGTCTTCCAAAGTTAGAACAGTGAGCTCTTTCTTTCAGTAGAGTCGAGACCGCATCAATTTGCTGGTCAAGTTTGCTGTACTGCGGCTCTTTAAACATTTCTGTACTTCCTTCCGGAAGCCAGGAATCTGATATTTAGTCACATCATCATCCTTCTTTTTCACAGATTCCCGACCCGTCTGGTTGGTTGCTTTCCCATCTGGATTTATTCTCCGAGATGTCTCACGTTTATCCTCTGAAATCAATATTTCTCTAATCTCAGAAAATATGTAAACCATCCGTTTAAGCATAATGGTATTTATTCTTTTCTCTTTACAAAAAAACTTACCCATAATCATCCGGGCTTTTCTCATTTGGAACAATAGTTTTCTTTCTTTGCATATCCATTCATCTCTCATCAAGCTCCATAGCAGTTTGTTAGCTACTACAATCATTGGGAACGCAAATGCTATTGTCAGCGCGTTTTCCGGTTTGTATGTGTCAACAATCTCTCTATAGTTCACCGCCATAGATTGCTCCTTGGCGATGATAAAGAATACCTTGTTGAGAAGAGTGGACAATCTGCTTTTCGTCGTCTCGATTATTCTGATTACATCTTTGTTATCTCCTTTCATACTGATAAACTTTTTCATAAATATATCTGTCATTTCCAATGCTAACTAGTTTGCATTCAAGTTAGCATTGAAAAAGACCTCATAGGGATCTGAGGTGATATTCTCTTCATGTTTCCCATCACTATTTTCTTTTTCCTCAACGTATTTTTGATAAATTGGGTCACTTTTCTTGACAAATTCAGTCATCGTATACTGATTTGGGTTCGAATTGTCATGTATGTTTGCCTGAAGTTGTTGGTTGTTTGTGGTTTGTTGTTGATGTTTTCCCGTGTGTGTTATGTCTTGCTCATGTTGTGTGTGTTGTGCAGGTTGTTTATGTAGTGCTTGTGATTGTTTGGCTAGTAATTGTTGTTGTCTTGCTTGCAATTGTTGTTGATTGAACTGTGTCTTTTTTGTATGCAACAACTTGACCATTTCAGCAAAAGTGATTTTAGTATTTGCGTTTGATGGATGTAATGTATGCTGTGAATCAACCAGAGTACTGCTCTTTCCATCAATTGTCGACTGACACGTACATGGACATGTGCACCAATCTTTTATGATTTTATAATTTACGATTTTACTTTGGTGTTGTAAGTCTTGCTGTACCGGCGCCGGCGCCCCCTCTTTTTGCACGAATACCCAAAAGAGAGTGTGCTCGCTGGCCGCAGGCCGAAGAATTTTCCATACTGCGTGGGCATTTTGAAAATTTATTAGAGTTTTTGATAAATTTTATCAGGTAATTATTGCATGAGATTTGAGTGATATTTTTCGAATTAATTGTGATAATTGATTTATTTTCACTCAAATCAATGCGACAAAAATTGCATCGTTTAAACTCAGTATCTCTAACACTTTTCTCGACAAAAACCTCAGAAATAAACTTTAACACACGCGGAACAAAATTCATCTTTGCCGGCACCCCCCCCC
>MQRK01038769.1:0-14973 GCA_001938485.1 Girardia tigrina | reverse complement strand
AAAATAAGCTGAGCCAGAAAGGTAAATCGGTCGTCTCCAAGATATTATTATTTGTAAATCATTTTATTGATTTTAATTATTAATTTTCAATTTTGAATTTTTATTATCTTTATCAGATATTATTTCCAGAATTTGCGTGTCTTTCTTTGCCGAAATATAAGTAACGTCGAACAAGTGGGGCATCCCCATTCAACCATTAAATTATATTAAATTAAATTATACTGTGTACTACACTTATATTTAGATCCTTTCATTTGAAATTTTGTTGATTGCACAAAATTAGGATAAATACCAGTAATTGATACAAGATCCGTTCT
This sequence comes from Girardia tigrina, assembly GCA_001938485.1. Lineage (NCBI taxonomy): Eukaryota > Metazoa > Platyhelminthes > Tricladida > Dugesiidae > Girardia > Girardia tigrina. The sequence continues at coordinate 14,656 of MQRK01038769.1, read as the reverse complement.
TAATGCTAGATTAATTTCGATAAGAGTACTCATGATAGTAGTACTCGCAACACATACTGCATARTATCGATGGTTCGCTTTTATGTTTGGAGGTAATATAACCGACAAATTATTTTGAGCATTGATCAATGTTGATCTGAGAACAAATTTTGATAAGGGTAATTTATAAATCACATTGACGTAAAGGGTAGGTTTTATCGCCTGTTGCAGAGCAGGTTACTGTCCTATTTCCATCAAATGAACTCGAAGAGATTATTACATCAGAAATCGGATTAGTCAAAATTGTTACAATTAATGAATGGGATGCATTAAGGCATTCTGATTCTTTTGCGATATCACATGTTACGTTGGCTAGGAATGGTGTGATTTCATTGACCATAGGTGTTACTGTTAGCTAGTGGAATGATGAAATGTTATTTAAATTCCCTTGACTTGACGATCGTTTCGTTAGTACGACTGCCTTGAAATGACGATGGGTTGTAAAAGCAAATAAAAAGTGAACTAAATCTTCAAGAAAACTATTGTCAACACAACATACACCATTCTCAAAAAATGCATATGTACATAGAACACTCCAAACAACCAAGGTCATATACAGAGGCCAATGAAAGATAGATAACATCATTCCTCAACCAATACACGCAGAGCCAAGGTAACACAGTATGTATTCCAAATACATTGTTAATATTCCGATCCGTTTCTGTCGCTTTTCGACCTAGTTTGAAATCGTATAATAAAATTGTTCTCATTTCCTTCTTTTCTAACATTTCTAAAATAAAATAAATACACCTTACATTAACAACAATATTGTCATACTTGGTATAAAAATATAGAGTAAATTTTAAGCTTTAAAGTAAATTTAAATATGAATCTATTTATTAATGATTTTCTAAATATTTCAAACAATGAATATTAGATACATTATACAAGACATTTCTTTTGCACCAACCTAATATGAGGATTTGAGTAACTTCCAAAAACTTAGAATTAAATATTATGAATATTTTGAATTAAATATTAAAATTAATAAATTAAATATAAATTTAATAGAGGTGGTTTTAATTGCATAATCATGAAAATCTATTTATAATAACATTTTCCTTCTCCATGTTTTGTAAAAATTATTAAATCGATATGTCTACTTGCAGTTTAGATTAATCAAACAATTAAATAGTAAAGGGTGCCAAAATGATGTCATAATTCTATTTTTAGGTTTTTTCTAAGAATTCCAAAAATTGCCATTATCAACTACTTGACTGCTATACAGTGTACGAAGATAGTGTCTTTGGCTACCCATACATCCTAAACAAAAGTGGAAATTGCTTCAAGTGTAAGTTGCTCCCAATCTGCAGTATCGCGTCTGCTAAAATACCATTAACAGACTGGGAGCATTGCAAATAAGACAAAAGGCCGGTGTGGTAGAAAGAAGCTCATTGGAGAGCGACTTTCAAATCGCATCATCATACTCAGCAAGATGAATCCAAAAATGACATCAGTGGAAATGAAAGAAACAATTGCCAAGCCTGCATCTAATGTATCAGTACATCGAATTTGAGAGCATTTACAGCAAGCAGAACGACTCGCCTATCGACCAAACAGGGTTTCATTGTTCACAAATTGAATAATGACACTACGACTTTAGTGAGTAAAGCAACTTGCTCACTGGACAGCAGACAAATGGAGGAAGGTAAATACTGTAATGAGTACAGAATGATATGCAATTATTCTTATCACATGGAACATCTTCTCTGAATCTGGTTTTATTGCAGGTTGTCTTCACTGATGAAACGATGATGAAAGCAGGTTCCCGCACGAGGCAATTTGTTCGAAGAAGTGCTGCACAGCGAACTCAACAAGGCCATGTGCAATGTCGGCAAGCATGTCCACTATGAATTATGACTTCGAGATGCGTCTCCAACAGAGGACCTGTACGTCTTCACAGGATGGAAGGGTCAATGGTACCCTAACAATACTGTCAAGTCAATGACACCTGTCTTTTCCAACAGGCAGAGAACTGGTATGGCACTGAGGAGTGGATCTTCCAACAAGACCACACCCCATGCAACACCTCAAGGAAAACGCGATCACATTAGAAGGACAATAGAGTAACCGAGTTGTCTTGGTCTGGAAACTGCCCAGACATGAATTTGATAGAGATAATCTGGAACTTGTTGAAATGTGAGGTTTGAAAACGAAATTTTCCCGAGGAGGCTTGTGGGAAATGTCAGAAAATATGATTTTCTTCCTCTGTCATGCGTAATTTTTGTTCTGAAGTACCTAAAAGTATATGTCGCCGTGTGAAGGAGCTTTTGCGTGCAAAAGGGAAGTACAAAATTTGAATTTAATTCTTTTGAGATAAATTATTCGCTATATTTCATGCAATTAAAACTGCCCCTATTGTAAATATTAAATAAAAGGTTTTAAATTAAATGTAGTACTTGATGTATTAAAAGTGGTGAGAATTTGAATTGGATATTTGAAGTTTAATATAAGTAGTTAAATTAAATATAACTTTTAAAAGAATTGTACTTCAAGTTAACTAAATTTTAAACTAAATATTATGTAATTAAATATTTAAAATTAAGTATAATTTTGAAAGAATTATAGTTTTAGTAAATTAAATTAAAAAATAATAATTTCAATAATGATCAAAATAAATATTTCTTATTGTAAAATTTTTAGAATATTTTAGGATAAATAAAGCAAAACTAAAATAATAGAAATTTGCGAAACGCGTATTCGTTATAGAAAAAAAGTAAAAATTTGTTTAAATTCGTGTATAATAACAATGATTAATTGTGCTATTTATGACCTCAAATATTGACATACCTAACAATTATGATATTAATGAAAAATATTTTATAATAAATTAACGATGTTATATTTTATTACAAGATCCTTGAATTAATATTCGGATACTTTAAATATATGATATATAATATAATATAAATATATAATATACAAATGCATATATAATTTATCAAAGTGATATATATCAAATGGAAAAAAGATTATTTTATTATTTTCCCTAAACATGAAAGGAATCAAACAATAGGAAGATTAAATTGTTTAATGCAACTTACAATTACTACCCTAAAATAAGAGACAAAAGATATTAATATATTTCGTTATCTAAGAAAATTTTGTTAATGTTTTTAAAGAAGCAAAATATTATTTAAAAACAACTTATAATTCTGTTGTAATTTAGGCAATAGTTTTAAGTAGGATTGATCTATGAATACCTGAAAGATATTTTATAACTAGTTTTCTGAATCAAACTTTCATCAAAAGACGTCATAAAAAAATAATGTCAACGTTGATATTAATGATGAACATATTTGAACACCATCTTTCTGAAAGTACAATTTTTCAATAAAAAGAAATGGTACATTTTTCGTACAATATGTAAAAATTTCTTTCAAGCCTTTATTGTCTTTTGTTATGTAAGCAAAGTACTCTAAATGCAAATTAATAGCTCATGGGAAATTATGTTTTAGTAATGTTTTTCAAAAAATACAAGAGGTGTGGAATTATTCGCGGTATTTTAGTATTTATTAAGATTGACAAATGAAATACTCCTCAAAATAACCATTTAGGGTATATGAAACAAACAATTCAAACATTGTATACATATGGAGTAGGAAATAGGGTCCAGGATGCTTATCAAAATCTATAAACAGGAATGGTTCTAGAAAAATTATGGTTAATTTGTTCTAATATGTGATATATAGCACACATTTAAAGAGAATAGTATAAACTGCTCAAGACTGAAGCCGCCAAAACAGAAATTTTAATTTATCCAATATTTGTCAAACAAACCTGATAAGTTTGAAATAATCTGATGTCAACATTAATAACAATATGGTTTTTCGGACATTAATTAATATACAAAAGAGGAATTGTCATTACAATGATTTTTCAAACAACTTTCGCTATTCGACATTTTTTCTTGATTATTATATTTCTGTCCTTCCAGTTCTTTGGGAAACAAATGGGAAAATTATTATAATATTAATTAATTATCAAAACTCTTATTAGTTAAAATTAAATCTATAGATTTTTTCTATTAAAAATTAAAATTTTAAATTACATTATAAAAATTAAATATTGCATTTAAAATTGGCATTTGCAAAATATTTTAAATATGTTTACTTTAAAATTTAATTAAATTATTTTCAATGACTAGAAATCAAAGAAAATACCAATCATCCATCTGCGTAGGAGAGATACAATCCGAATGAACATACAGCATGCACAATATAAAACAAGAAACAATTCAATAACATTCCACACAAACACGAAATACATTATAAATAAATCTCTATATTTAAGAATTGATAAAATTAGGTATGGGAAAATTTACCTAAGCGTAACAGCCAACGGCATGTACGGCCATGGTACCAAGTTCCATGGTTGGTCGTTCGTTACTGGCAAGCCGACTGCTCAGAGGCGGAAGGCCACTGACCCCGTAGGAGGCCTATCGGGGGGCCCTTAAGGACTTTAGTTTGGGTGGACCCTCTAAAGAGCCTTAGGCTCAATACCAATACAGAGATGGGAGGCCCACCTAAGCGTTAAAACACTGTTAATACAGATATTTTGGTTTACGAGTACATCACAAATTATAAAATTACAAGAGAAAAAACATCTATAACTGAAATTATACTAACAAATCAAAGAGAATTACCACATTTAGCCGAGAAGACATCGAGTGTCACGCTTTTAAAAAAGCTATGTACATAGAATCATTGTACCCTTACAGTTAAGAAAATTAAGCCACATTAAAAATTCTTCGACTAAGCTGAATCAATCAGATTCTATAATAGCACAAAATATGGAATCGATACTGTAAGGAACTCAAGAGCCAATTGGAAAATTTTGAATATACAAATTATTTGAATATATTAGTATATTTGGAAATTAAAGATCATTTGAAATTATTAATCAACGTTATAAAATAAGGTAGAAGAATTTTTGTGGAACAAAAATATATAAAATGAAGTAAAAATTCAATATTAATATTATAATATTTTTTCCGGTTAAGGATCGATAAAAATTTACAAAAAAATATTTTCTCAAATAGTTTTGTGTGAACTGTACCTTAGATAAAAAATAGATATTGTTCAAATACTGGCGAGTAGGGGGGTATTTTGAACACGGAAAAAGAGAAATAGGAATTGTAATTTGTATTGAAATAATATGTTTTTCAATGACTGAGTTCTATTATCACCCGAGTGATGTACTCAACCCATTTAACAAATACGACGGATCGAATTGCAAGAAAAGATTTTGTGAAGGAAAAATCTCAAAGATTACCTATGCAAATTTTCTTCAATAAACTTGATATCGTAATAATTACATTATTATTGCTACATTTCAAGATTCATAGAAAACTTCAGAAAATTTGAATTCAATTTCGAGTACTCGAAAAAAGGTGCAGAAAAAGATATTGCAATAAAATCAGAACTTTTTCATTTGTTTCAAATGAAAATATATATTTGTGATAAATGTTCCTTCCATCGTCAAATAATTTTCCCAATACACGCTCAACATTATTATGACTTGTATATCATTTATGTTATATTCGTGAATAAATGGAATAATATTTTCGTTCTCTTTACAAATTTTAAAACTTTTTTCTTTAAGACATCAAACCACTAACTTTACAGCTTTTTGCTGACTGTTCAAACTAAAGTAAATGGATACATACAGGTAGTCATCGACTTACGACCATGAGTGGTTCCGACAGACCGGTCGTAACACGATTTGGTCATAAGTTGAGTAGGCTATATGTACAGTACTGTGCAACTGGTACAACTGGTCTAATATTTGCAAAACATACAAAATTACAAAATACAGGTTTAAAAAATACAATAGGAAACATTTTACCAATTAATATTTAATTTATAATGATTATAATAAATAAATTCATTTTTTTGCTTGTAAACAACTCATGAGGTGCCTGGAGTGTCTGCAGACCAGATCCAGTTGAAATGGTACACGCATGTATGGTAGTGCTACCGGAACCTGGTATGCACTGTCGTGCCGCGGCTAGCGATTGTGGTCGTAAAGTCGAATGGTCGTAAGTTGCATAGGTCGTAAGTCGACGACTACCTGTATTCTAGTTAGTATATTTTATTCCTTAATATAATACAAATGATGTAGTTTAATATTGATGAGTGGGCCACCGGAAAATTTTATTTGTGGAGGGACTCGGTGGCGGGCGTGATTGGTCATTTCCAGTGCCCACCAGTCGGTGTATCGGCGTGTGCCGGTACTTCAACCGGTCTACAGCGGGCTCCTATAGAGCTTCACCGAGTACTCGGCAATCATTAATTTTCGGTACGGCGGAGAGTGCGGCTGGCCGTGCCTCATCACCGATATCGATCCTGTCGGCGGTTTCGTATCGATCTTGGGTCTACTCGACGAGTCAGAGGGAATCGTTTGAGTACCGATCCGCTGAATGAGGCGTCGATAGATCCGGCCCGACCTATTTCATCCGTGTTTTTGTTGGTCAATGTCGGACAACTCAAAACGAATGAAAACGACCAACAATAAAACGACCAAAATTTCAAAAACTGTTTACGTCAATATTATTTAAACAACAAGATTATTTTTTTTAAGTATTTTTTTAACAGTTTCTTCGGCTTGATTGACCGGAGCACCACAAATATAAAATACACTAGTTGTATATTTTATAATTAAAGGGTTATATCTCATAAAGTTTTACAATTCATTGCTTAAGATGTCTTAATATTATATTTTCACGTACTTTTCAAAATCTATATTAATCTATATCATATTGAAAGCGCATCTTTTAGATATATTGAATTATTTAATTTCATATCAAAGAATTTTTCAGTTATATCATTTTTCGTTTCGTTTATACTTAAATGGTTAGGGGTTGTTCAAAAAACTATGTTAAATCAAGTCTTTTTATTTTATCTTGGTCTAGATTGTTAGCAAAATATTCACTGTTTATTGTTTCAGGTGGGAAGATAGATATTTGTGTAACATTTAAAAAGACTGGTCCAATAAATTATGCAGCCGATTTAAGTGAAATAATCTTCTTAACCCTTATGTATCTATTGTTTTCATTGTTGCTTGGTCCTAGTGGTAGCAGAGTGAATCAAAGTTTTATCTGTTGCGTCAAATCATTCAATAAAATCACTTTTACTTGAGTTTAGACGGTCTAACAAAATTCAATTTTAATTCCGTTGTCCATATATAGTATATATTATATGCACGACATCCCTTTTGTCGAAGCTCTTTTATCTTTAATCTCAAAATAAGGATATGAGAAAAGAATTAAACGAAGGATTTTAATCGACTTCATTATGGCTATTATAGATTAAAAAGGTAGTTAAAATTTGTTATATATAAAATTAATTTTTATATAATTCAATATTAACATTAATCTAAAAAAGTTTTATGGAAATTTCAAAAGAAAACTACGTTAAATAAATTTTAAAAAGTTATTTCTTAAGTACAAAAATATTTAAATAATTATATTTAAATTAATAAATAATATTTGAAAAAAATAAAAAATTGAAATTGTTTTATTAATTTGTAAATGTTATATTAATAAATTTTTCTTGAAAATAAAAATTCGTTTTGATATGATTGAAAATTTTAATTTGAAGGATTCTCCAATGCAGTCTATAGTCTTATCGTTGACTTTGTCGAGTATTTCAGGCGCTGTGGTTCTAGAGGCGGAAGGCAGATACAAATGCCGCGCAGTAAGGTCTTTGAATCTTGATCAGAATTCGATCAGCTTTCTGTTCCTGAATCAAAAGTTTTTATTGCTCAATGATACTGAATCAAATGTAGCAATACGCATGAGTAAATTCCAAATGCAGTTTTCCTAGGAAATGAATTAAATTGATATACATTTTTATTAGTTAAAATTTTGAGTTATAATTGCAATCACAAAATAAAATACTCTGAATTATATTCAAAGATGATAGAGGTTCTTTTATCCATAGATCTCCGAATAACTTTGCTTCTCTATTTTTTTTCAAACAGCTCTTATAACAAAAGTATTCTCTTGTGTTTAGTTTTTATCAAAAGAGATTGCGACTCTGTTGAATAGAATTAATTACAATATTTTTGGTACATTTTCAGACAATCAATAAATATAATTGCAACTAAAATGTAACATCACATAATATAACATTATGTATAACATGTTAATATTCACGTTTATGGTAATAATAATAATATAATATCATAATAATATAATAAATATAATAATAATATAATAATGATAAAAATAAAAATAATAATTGGAGCAGAAAATAAAATGGTTTACGGAGCATTGACAAATATAACCATTAAGATCACTACCGAAGCGGTGCTAATATGCATTACAAAAATGCTAATGTATGATAAAAAATGGGAATAAAAAATAATATTATACATAAAAATATTTTTTAGAAAAAATCACTTATATGCGCACTAAAAAGATCTGTGAAATGATTCATGTAGTGTCATCGGTTTCAGCTTAATTGAGCATTGGGAAGTGGTTGAAAAATCAATTACAAGATTTGTACCAGATAAACAGACAGATGAAGCTTATATAAAGTGTGTAATAATAAATTACGTTTCTGAGATAAGTTCAAGTAAAACGTGAAATGTAAATTGCAACAAAAAATGAGAATAGTATGTCATTAAAAAAATTATATTTCGTTAAATTGAAACTTAAAAAAATATTGTCATGTACCATTGGATTTCTTGAATCTTAATTTATTTGATGAAAATTTTATTTCTGAAGGTTTAAAAATCTTCCGAGAAAAAGATATTAAAATTATTATAATGATGATGAGAATTCAAGTGATCAATCAACAAAATATCTAACATTGATAAAAATATCTAGTGAAATGATGATTAATGATTCAAACTTAACGTTTCAATCTAATTCTATAGAGATACAGTGCGTTTCATTTAACAACAGCAGGATACGAAATTCTAACCTTAAAAAATAGAACAATATAGCTACGAACCGATCGCTGATTCTCGTTTGAGCCATGAAATGAGAAGAATAATAATGCTGAGATAAACTCATATCATAACACATACGATACGAATACTTATCAATAAAATCATTCTGTGACTTTCTTCCGAGATCAAAGTATGATCCTGACCGACACGAGAAAGAATATCGCTACAGAGACTCATTTGACGTTGACAAAACGATCGATTATCGGTGATTGTTTGATGAATTGAATAAACTGGTGTGTTTGTGTGTGTGTTAATTAAAAAAGAATTTTGATTGTGAAATATTGTGCGTGTGTCAACGTTTGTGTGCATGTTAAAGTTGGTGTGCGTGTTCTTAAGAAAAGGAATTAAAAAACTTTGTTTAAATGCGTAAATAAAGAATGTTGGTCTTTGTGAATTTTTTGGCAAATTTTTAAAATTGTTAAATTAAAAATAATTTTGAAACATAACCAAAATGTATTTAAGTCATGAAATTATGGTGATTTAAACCGCTCTAAATGATGAATTATCACAAATTGTGGTCGAATTCACAACTTTATGTGGACATGAGTATCCAGGTTACATCATGAATTTTGAAGATAATAAATATTTTCATATAAAAAATCGAACAATAATAATAATATTGACAACAATAATACAATTTCAGAAGACAAGAAGAACTTCAGCAAAACTTAGTATCGCCTTTGTTTAATATGGATCCAAATATTTCAATGTAACTTGATAATAAAGATGGAAGCGTCTAACGTAATAAACCAAAATCATTATTGTAAAAAACATCTCAGTTTTCTCAGGCGTTTTTAATGTCACAATTAATTGAACAATTACATTTCAGCCGAGCAAATTGATCATTGGTGCAAATATTTGAAAGAATACAGGAATGTGGTCGAAGGTGAACCTCAAACAAGAAAAAGAAATGAAGAACATCTCTGCAAATAGAGAACATTATCTAATCCTTAAAATTCCACAAAAAAACTAAAAGTGATATAAATTTAGAATAGGAATATCCGAAGGATAACTTGATATAATTTAGTCAACGTTTTAACAGGAAACCAATTTTGGTATTCCAAAACAAGGATTTCGGTTGGCCGAATATTTTTCAAGAAAACAGATTCGGTTTCTCAAATAAATGTAGCGTAAAGTACGTAGCTTTTGTATTTTGCTGGATTTTTTGTTTGAAGATTTATATTTCGCTATCTATTGTCCCTTTGATTGGACGACCGTTTATTTTTTCCTTATTCTTATAATAATCCATTACAAAAGTAATGAGTGCTACGCATAGACTTTCTGCAAAGTTTGCGCGATTTTGGACCTAGAAATAACCCTAAGTCAACAACCGTTTTAAATTTATTATAAAGTTTGTGTTAGCTACTGTGAGGAATATTTTGAATGTTTGATGTTTTGTGTTTGAATGTTGTATGCTGATTTGGAATTGTGTCTCTCCTACCCAGATGGATGATTAATATTTTAGAGGTAGAAGGAAGCAGAATATCAAAAATGTGTTGATGCACTTGAATAGTAATCCCTATAAGTACATTCAGATTCCATATCAACATGTTTGAAAAAGTGCTGATAAATTGATTTTTTCGAATATTTTGAGCACTTTTTTGAGAATTTTAGAAATGTTCAAAAAATTTGATTTATCAGCACTTTTTCAAAAATATTGATATGGAATCTGAATAGACGTATATGGATTATTATTCAAGTGCATCAACACATTTTTGATAATCAGCTTCCTTCTACCTCTAAAATCGATATGCATTTTGTGTAAATTTGTACATTATGTTAATTATAGAAAAAGTAATCAATATATGAAAATTCTAATTGCACATTCAAATAGAGAATCAAAATGTGCATCAAACACAACATATCGATTTTTGGCACTAGCACTTTAAAAAATTTTATGTATTGATTTTTGCACTTTTGCACATGTGCAACTTAAATAGCACTGTGCTAGAACAATAAAAATGTGCGTCACAATGTGCTCTATCGATTAGCACTTTTAAAGTATCGATTAGCACATTGGTGCACTATGCAGCAATCAATTACCACTTTTTTCTTCGGTTACTATGGATACGGTAACCGTTACCATGGTTACAACCACCTTGAATCACTGTATCCGTTGCTAATGAAAATTGCCCTTGGTTACCATTGCTATAGTCACGGAAACCGTTGCTAAGGAACCGGGAACCAATGAGAAACGTATCTAGGGTATCAGGACCAACCACGACCGTTGATGACTAGGCTAGGGTACTGGGAACCAATCAAAAGCGTTTCCAATTGATCGGAACCGTTGCAATGGTAACCGCGACCGTTGCTAAGGTAACCGCGACAATTGTCATGGCAACAGGTGACCCCCGGGGGTGGGTCTTGTGGGAAGAATGTCCATTTTCTCCCTACTTTATCTAAGTATACATTCAATATTTATAGTGGGGTACTGGGTGCGCCAATAAGCTTGAGCTTTGTAAAAATATTTGTTTTTTATCAACCGATTATTTATTCAATAATAATATATAAATAAATATTTTGTCAATTTTATCGATTTAGAACACTTCTGAACGAATTATAGATACAGAAAAATTTACCGGGAATGGTATTGAGTGGCCGGCGATTGCCCGGATTTAAAGTCTTGTGATTTTTCTGTGAGGATATCTGAAGGATAATATATACAGGGATGCTCCATAAACGATTTCCGAGATAAAGAACGTCATCGCGACTTGGGTATTAAGATTGAAATTTCAAATGTGGGTCTAGTGATCATAAAAACTCACAATTACAAAAAATCAAAAAGTGAAAAAACTTTCAATTTTGATTTTTGTTTTAGTAAAATAAATGTGTTAAATTCAAATTTAAATTTTTGAATACTCAAATAAATGTTTTTCAACAAAATCGTCTTTTTAATTCTTTTTCGATAATTCGGATTCCTTTGATCGATGCACAAAATGGAATCCTTCGCTTCGGACCAACTGACGCCTCCCTCATGGTATCGGTACACGGTCTATTCACCCGAACTCGTCGAGTGGAACTTTGGGGCACGAATCAAACGACCGATAGAAACGATCATCATCAGAGACGGGACGGATCGTCGAACGGAGAGTGACACACAACGGGGAACAGCCGCGAGTCGGTCGCCGGACGACATGCAACGATGCACCGACCAGTGATCGAAGAGCTCCATGGGGCTTGGAGCTTTATCGACACATCTGATCATCCTGGTTGGGCAGAGTTTCTCCGCACGATAAAGGTGCGACGGCTACCACTGTTTGATCCGGTAGCCAGCACCTCAGTGGCTTCCAAAAATCGCATAAAAGCATTATTTTTTTCTTAGGATTCTCATTTTGAAAACGTTATATCATAAACTGCTTTAAATTTCCTTTAAAATGATGTACTTTTCAATAATTAAACAATGAGTTTTTACTATATAAACATTTTAAAAAGCTCAGTCGCATTGGCCAACCCGGTAGTACTGGGTGTCGATTTTTGCTCTTTGATTCATTGCATCGATTACTTTCAACAGCTTATGACTTATTTTTCGCTCCTTTATGTTATGTTTTCGATGTAACCAAAATTTAATCGCTCAAACTCGCGTCTGATTCAGACATTCCATCTGCACCTTCCTCCATCAGTGCCGATAATAAATGCATTTAAAAATTATTTTTAATAATTTTTTTTTAATTATTCAAAATGCATAAATATGAGAATTAATTTAAAATCTTCGATAAAAAAATGTTATTTAATTAAATAAAAATTTTGCTGAAAAAAGACAATATTCATTTTAAATGTTTTTCTTCATTTGATATCGATTTTAAAAATAAAAATTGCAAAAAAATAAAATAACAATTTTTTTTATTTCTAATCAAAAAAACTTTTGTAAAAAAATTTTACAAATAATTAGGGCGATTAAAATTTTTTAAAAACTCTTGATAATTTAATTTATGTTTTTTATTTTTTTATCATGATAATTTAATTTATTTTGTTTCTGAATAATTAAAAATTTATATTCCCTTAAAATTTTAATTAAAAAAAATTTAATGTATTAAAATGAGTAATGTCTTTTTTATTTTGGAAAGTCGAAATTGTTATACTAGCCAATGAGTTATAATATTGTGAGGAATATTTGAATGTTTGATGTTTTGTGTTTGAATGCGTATGTTGATTTGGAATTGTATCTCTCCTACCCAGATGGATGATTAATATTTGAATTCTTATTATCTAAAAATATGTTATGTTTAATTTTTTTTCAAAAAAATTTAAAATTTTAAATAAGTTAATTAGTTTTTACAATTTTTAATAAATAAATCAAATTAATATTTTTTAAATAATTAATAATCATTTTAATTATTATCCAATAAGTTTTGAGTAAATATTTTATTATAATATTTATTTCTTCATTTGCTTAAAAAATAATAAGAATTAATTCATTAATCAATTTAGTTTCGAATGCAATCATACGAAAACTTTGACGAAGATTGTCTCAATGACAATCAAAATTGTTGTTTAAATAAAAATATGAAAAGTCAAATTGGTGTTCTTAATAAATATAATATAATATCATAATATTTATTAAATTATTATATTATATTAAACTTTTAGAAAGAAAATGCTACTCAAATTTGCACGAAATTAAAAAAATATTTTATTACTCGAATTTTTAATTATAATTAAAATAAGATCAAATTATAGCTGTTGAAATTCAATGTATTTCAATGACTATTTTTTCTGGTTCATTTATTTATTAATTTTTAAGCCTCCCCCTTCTATGATTGATTAATATTTATAAATAGTAAACTACAATATTCAGCATTGACAGAATCAAATTCTTCTTTTATAATTTTACGTTTCCAATTGCGTATATTAATCAATAGGTTTTAGTGTCTGATAAGCAATGATTCACAATATAACCTGTCCTAACGTGAATAGACATTCGTCTAAAAATTAAAGGCTTGTCTATCTTGCAATAATTGCTTTAAGAAACAAACTTTCTCGATCGTACTGCTTCTTATTTCAACTGAAATCGAAATTAACTCTGGGTCTTTGATATTCGGAGGCACGTTGCTTAAAGTTACCATATGAAGATAATCAATATTTTTATTAAAATCCTAAATTAAATTATTTTTGAAGCAATTATTTTTAAAACATTTTTTTTTGGTCATCCTTCTTAATTGATATAGAAAAAAAATTAAAATTCTTATTATTCGAATAACTGTAAATAATAGAAGTTTTATTCCTCTACAGAGATTCCTACCATATTTCAGCAATGCCTCCCTCAGTTTATCTTGAAAATTGTCAAAATGCGATGGGAAAACCTTTGATAATACATTAATTTCGTAAATTATTTATGTTGCAATTATAATTTACAAATAAATCAATTGAGTTCTAAATTTTCTTAAATAAAACATTTAAATTTGCCATTCTATCCTAATAATCCGCATAATAAAGCACTAAAATATATCAATCTTCCATCTGAGTAAGAGAGATAACTTTTATAATGAAGGCTATTTCACGTCGATTCGTAAGGAATTATTTATATTTAATCAAATATTTTAAACAGTATGAGGGGTTAATTTTAATTTTTTATCTCGCCTGAATAGTTTATTATTTTTTAATTTAAAGGGTAAAATATTTTTATATTAATTTGCTTGTTAAATATTTTTAAAAATTAAAA
>MQRK01038702.1:0-12984 GCA_001938485.1 Girardia tigrina | reverse complement strand
TATGAGCTTTATTACGATATACAAATTCAATTAATATCGATTCGACAATTCATGTTGTAATTAAAGATAATTACTTTGGAAAGAGTGCCCCACAACTTATGACTCACCCTAATAGTCGTGGAATATTCGCAAAAATGGGAGCTGTTGATGAAACTGACATGCAGATATCATTCTCTGCTTCAACTAGGAAAACTTTGAAGTGATATAAAAAGTTATTCTTCCATATGATGGATATGGCGATATTCAATTCGTGTATAGCATACAGAATGAAGCACAATGCTAAAGACTTACAGCTTGTTCAGTTCAAATTGGTTTTGGTTAGAGATATACTTCCGAGATATGGTCCTTCAGACATAAATAGAGTTGGTAGACCTTCTAATGCTCCTACACCTCGTCACTTTCCCGACAATGTTCCATAAGATCCAAACAGTAGAGAACGAAGTAGAAGAAATTGTATTGTTTGTAGTACGAAACAAATTTGACAACGAAGTTATTTCATGTGCCACTATGCATACCAAATTGTCTCCAACTTTACCACACTGAGCTTCATTTTGATGAGGATGAGTGATAACAACCAATTCTAATCAGTAAAATATAACAAAACCGCAATATTGATTGAAAACTCATTTGTTTGTAGCTCTTACATATTAAATTTTTATAAGTCTTTTTTAAAATTTTTCACGCTGAATCACCCGTATTACGTGTAAAACTTCAATAAATGAACAAATCTCCAAAAAAACATTCGGTAGTCAACGGGTTAACATTCTTGAATGGTCTTCATACAAATATTTAATTCACTGCAGAATTAGAAGTAAATAACAAACTTCCTTTTCTTGACATTCTTGTCACTACGTGGTGCGATCCCTAAGTCCTTAGACTCGTTGATAAATAAGATTATGACGTATATGCCGTTGATACTATAAATAGATAGAAAGTTCTTCGTTTAAGTGGATGAGATAATTGAGAAAGAATGAATTTTAATTGGATCAATGACTCCTCATTTGGCAACTTGTCGGATTGATTCAATTTTATTTACAATATTATTAAAGAGAAAATTCATCCATTAACAAAATACATTTATCGACGATGTATTTGAACGGATCAATTGTCATCTGCATATCACTGATCGATAATTGATTCACCTGGATATCGATACAATAATGGTGATTGTGCAGTCGATTGATTGCATGAAATCACGCTGATCAATAATTCTCAATTATCACTGGTTGAGACTGCCGATTGATCATGGATTTTAGGATAACTTGACCTAATTAGCAGTGCTCCACTCGACACTCTCCCAATAACTGTCACAATGCTCACAGAATCTTGGAATGATCGATATCGACGTCACATTGACATTTACTCACTCCTGTGTTCTGCAATATTACTCTCACTCTCTTTTCGACCATGTTCTTGAATCCGTTTACAGAGATGACGGGCAGTCTCTCCAATGTATGTGGCATCGCACCCATTACATTTATATTCATAAACAATATCAGAACAAAGTGTTAAAGGTGTAATCGATTTACTACTGAACATATTTTGAATTTTATGAGATCGAGACGCAATTTATATTTTAATTCATCGTTAGTTGCTTTTAACAACGCGTTTTTAAAGTTTTTAAATCCTTCAGAATAAGGTACAATCAATCAATATTTAGGCATATTATTCATATCTAATGATCCTTCGATTTCTTTCTTAGATCCATCAGAAGCCAAACTCTGATTTTTCGAAAGATCTTTCAAAAGTATTTTATCTACTGTTTCCTTTATTAATTTTTCTAGAAAAGATTTAGAATAACCATTCTGATTTAACAAAGAACTTAGTTGATTAACACTCTCTACAGATTTAACAAAAGTAGAAGACAGTGACCAGGAGCGATAAATGGTTCTTTTATACTTAAGTTCACAAAAACTATCTGGTGAAGTATATAAACCTGTATCAGTTGGCTTCCTGTAAATTCCAGTCTCGTAACCAAGAGATTTTCTTTCAACCAAAAGATCCAGAAAAGGTAAGACTCCATTCCTTTCATTTTCAACTGTAAAAGTAACATTTGAATGTAACGAATTCATAAAATTTAAAAATGGAAGTACATCAGCCTGATTTTTAAAAACTAGGAATATATCATCAACGTATCGTTTAGATACTAAAGGTTGATTTCCATCAAACAGTTTAATTTTATTTTCAATCTTTGAAAGAAAAACAGAAGCTAACGTTGGTGCTAAACTGGAAATCTTTTCTGGAAAAATTAATAAAGGAAACAGTGGATAAAATACTTTTGAAAGATTTTTCGAAAAATCAGAGTTTGGCTTCTCCTGATGGATCTAAGGAATAAATCGAAGTATCACTAGATATTATTAATACACCTAAATATTGATTGATTGTAGCTCATTCTGGAGGATTTAAAAACTTTAAAAATTCATTGTTAAAAGCAACTAACCATGAATTAAATTTAAAAATTGTATCACGATCTCATAAAATTCAAAATATGTTCAGTAATAAATCGATTACACCTTTAACCAGGCGCGTACGCAGAAAAATATTTCGAGGGGGGGTTGTAAGGGAATATAATATTACGTAACACATTATATTTTTTATTTTAGCAAAATAAAAATTCTATATAATTAAAATGTTGACATTTATAATACCATCGAAATGTGACATTAAAAAACTTTTATTTGAAATAAAATTACACACATTTATAGAATAATTATAGAAGCATGAGTCTTCTTGGGTTCTTCGTCAAACGTCTAAAACTTCCTCAGTCTCTAGAGAAGCACGTAGATAGCACCTGGTGAATGCTCATTATAGCTAAACTATTCAATCTTTGCTTTAATGTCGTGTTTCGTAAGTGAGTCTTGATTCTGTGTAATGTGGGAAAAAGATCGTTTATCTGCGGCTGTTGTTACTGGTAAAGTTGCAAATAACTTTAGAATATTGTGAATTGTAGGATATCAATGAGAGTTGCAGATATTCAAGCAATGGATAAAGTCCATTGAAAGATATTTCTGATCAATACAATGGCGCCTCCACATCGACATTTCTCCAAAAAAGACTTCTTTAGTGCCACTAATATCACTCGGCCATTGCTCCTTACTGGCTTTTATAGATAGCAGGATTTTGGTATCTGCAATCTGTTTAATGTTTAGAAGAAGAAAAATTTCTATGCTCTGCAAAACTTTTCAGTGCTTTAAGAATCTATCGAGAATTTGAGATGTAAAAAAAACATGAAAAGGTAGAAAAAGAGACATCCTGTAATTTACAGGATATACTGAAATTTAAGGTTACGATCACAACCTGTGAATTTGTAATTGACATCTGGTGTCCTTTGAAACCTAAACATTTTAACTTATTCAGTTAAAAAAACTTTAATAAATTATTAAGATAATGGTTCGTAGCAGAAAGAGTGAGAATGATGTTATATTTCTATGTTTGTGATCTGTATAGGCGGAAATAACTTGCACAGTATATAGTAACATATAAAGAGTAAAAATATGAAATAGTTAAAAAATATTGACAGAAAATATTTATTGAATACTTGTTTGAATATTGGTTGATTTATTTGTCTGTATGATGGCGGAAAATCGAAAAAATCTTCGTTTCTATACCTTCTCCCTTTTATTCACTCGGCATAACGGGAAGTGAAATTTATCATGAAATTGTCTCTGTTCATGGTGCTGACAGTGTTGGAGAATCTACAATGTATCGGTGGATAACTGAATTTGACAATTGCAAGACTTCTTTTTCTTGGGAAAACTGCGGGAGAAAATCAACAAAAACAACCTCTGAAAACATTCTGTTGATCTCTGGAATTATTAACGCCAATGGTGCAGTGACCATTGATGAAATTGAAGATGAGACATTCCTCAACTATGGAACCATTCAGCGTATTGTGAGTGACCATTCAAATGATCAAAAGGTTAATCATGTATACTGTTGCAAAGGAATGGTTGAAAATTTTGAAAAGCAAACACCAACATAAACATATTGTGTTGGTGGATGAGATGTGGTTTTACATGAAAACTGTTGCTGGGTCTCCCCTGATGGTGATCATAGTGAACCCATTCATGTCGTGAAGCGTAGCCAGTTTGACAGAAAAATCATGTCTGTCATCGCAGTGTCCTTCACTGGAAAATATCATTGCGAACTGCTGTAGGAGAGAGAAAGCACGAATAGCGAGCATTATGTCACTTTTCTTGTTAATATGGAGAAGAAGTTTAGTGGGCATGTGTTTCCACTCAATTGGAGAAACATAATTTTCTTGCAAGACAACGCGAAAAGTGACGTCCATGTTTCTCGCAAAGAAGAATGCTACCTTGCTCCGTCAATCACCATATTCCCTTTATTATAACATCTTGGATCGCTTTATTCACCCTTACTTGGAAGATCAGCGACACAAAACCAATTTTCAATTTGCAGATGAGTTACATTAATTCATTACATCAGAACTGAAAAATATTTCTGCTGATCGATGGTCATCTGAGTTGGGAGTGACTGCTTGTCACTCTGAACGGATTCAAGAACATGGTCGATAAGAGAGTGAGAGCAATATTGCAGAACACAGGAGTGAGTGATGTCGATATTGATAATTTAAAGATTCTGTGAGCACTGTGACAGTTATTGGAAGAAAGTTTCTTGTGAGCACTGGTAGTTAGGTCACGTTACCCTAAAATCAATGTTCAATCGGCATTCTCAACCAGTGATAATTGAGAATTATTGATTAGCGTGAGTTCATGCAATCGATCGATTGCCATCATTATTGTATTGATATCCAGTAAATTAGAATATAAATGACAGATAATGAAGGTGACGGTTCATCCGGATCGAAGCTGATCAATAAAAGTAATTATTACGATTGCGTGGTTGAGTGTTTTGATATTTTTATTGATCCACCGATTGAGATTGTCTCTCGGTCGATTGATCGGATCGTTCTCATGAATCTATGGTTGCAGAGATCTTCTACGTGGCGCATCCGCGCGGGTTCGCCAAACGGTAAATCGTGATTGGTTGATGACGAGTGATTGGTTGATTCAGAATGACGATCAAATCGCGCATGTGGGACGCGCACGTTGTCATTGACGGCGGCATGAGCTACAAGTTCAACGACGGAGCAGTGGCTCACCTCGAGATCGATCCCCGCTTCGCTCTGCGGTGTCTGAATCTGCACGCGTACTGATGGACACAGATCGCACTCTTCTCTCTGCGCCGCTGTGTGTATTTGTCCGATACGATTCTCTCTCTCTCTGTCTCTCTTACGTTTTATCACTCTTACTCTGACTATCTCTCTCTCACTCGCACTCTGTTTATTTCCTCTTTAGTTCCGAGTTGTGATCGCGATTGGTCCGGAGTCGCTGACAATCGGTGAGTAGAACTAGCGGTCGATAAGAGCTGAATGGTGTGTGTGTGTGTGTTAGAGTATGAGTGTTGCGCGCGCGCGTGATTGGTCGGACGAGCTTGTGTGTGTGTATGTGTTTGTATGTCGGAGTGTACAGAACATGAGATTTGTCTGATCAGCGACACCAGTGATCGCCATAGCAACATTACAATGAGATCAATAGATTGTTTTTATAGACATTTAAATAATGAATATCAACTTCTCGTTTACTGTAACTGAGAATGATAATCGATTATGATGGACAGAATTGCGAGCGACAGAGGGCGAGAAGCGACTCAGGTCATTGATCATGGGTTCATGGAAGAGGGGCTGTAGGTCAGGTGATTGGTCAAGGACACCGATAAATTGAATCAGATTTAGATGAACGAGTGTGGAATGAGTCTTGAACCAATGGTCGCGTCTCCCGGTGACAATTCGACACAAAAATGAGACTCGACGTTATTCAATAACTAGATTTTTAATTCGACCTAAGATTTTAACTATTATATATTAACTAGAAAAAGACCCGTCATGCATGTGACGGGTGAGCTGAATTTTCGACTCTGAAAGTTCCTTTTTTAATTTTAAAATTATTATAATTTATTATTGATTGTTTCGAATTCTATGTTGATTTAACAGTCGGTCAATTAAGTCGGCTCCCAGAGCCTTTCGGCAAAGGCACTGTACAGATAGAACCATCTCAATGCGGACTATTCAGAGTTATCTCAGCTTTATGCGGATTCACTCGCTGTTCTTCCACTATTTCGCATTTTATCAGCATATGTATGATCACAGTAAAATTTGAGCTTGACCGAAAAACCGTGAATCACATGATAATGAAATTTTGCAAATTTAACCTAAATTTATTTTTAGAAATATAATTTGTGAATAAGTGATTAAAATCGTTATTGATCAAATAAATTAGTATTTTCATACAAATTTTAACGAAAATCCATGTAAGAATCATCTAAATCGCCATTATTCGAAATCAGTGTTAATTTAACCATTTAACGACTTGTACGGTTTTCGATCGATTTAATCGGCTTCCGGGCGTCTTTCAGCGAAGGCGCTACTCCGACAAAATTGTATTGACGCAGGCTGTCCAGATTGACCACGATCTTAAATGGATTCACTCCAGCTCATTGAAAAGCGTGATCGACAGATAAACAAATAAACAAACACACTTTTTAGACAAATATAGTATTTATTAATGTTATTTTTAAATATTTGAAAATTATTATATTTGTTTTATATCTATTTAATTTTAAACATTTAAAATAATTATTTAATTACTTTTACCATAACAAGATAGTAATTTAATGCAAAATTCATCAGTTAATAAATCACTAAAAGATTCGGATACAGTTTTGAATGAAATGTTTACTGCGGTACACCAAATGACGTTCCGCGACATGCAGTTTGGACAATACTGATCTAATATATCTATAAACCATACAATGCATGGGCGCACTGTGATGATTCGAGGCTCGACTGAAAAGCCGGATTTGAATTGATAAACTTTTTATTTACATAAGGATAATAGTCTCCACACGGTTGATAAATCCGCTGTTTCGGCGAATGCCAATTGATCGAAAACGACGCGCCACCAAAAATGAATTAGAAACCGCTTCGAATGCAACGGCCGCAAAGGAAACAAAAAATACGATCTACCGACAATTAAATTCAATCATGGTCAGTAGCATCAAAAACCGAAATTTCGCCAAAATTTTTATTTGTGTTGATTAAAACAAAATTCCAATAAAAGCAATTAACATTTCTTTCTACATAAAATAATTAATTTTTACTTATAAAATCACTTTTCCTTTTTTCTTTACAAATTATTAACTTTTTACAAAAACTCTGTACACTATTTTAACGATAGATATAATTGTTGTGGCTCACAACAAGCACCTTAGTAAGGCAATATACAACACAAAAATATTTATTAAACGCAGATTTGATGATTTATTGTTAATTATATTTGAAGATGGTTAAAAACGATTATTTAATGACAGCAAATCTGGTAAATCGGAATTCTAGGATCCATGTTAGTCGTGCGGTAGTGTCAGCACTGATTACCGAATTTATGCATGAATAATATTAAAAGAACACTAAAATAACAATTTATTTTATCACAAAATAGTATAAAGAATGAAAAACATACGAATTTTTTAACGTGATTAAATGGAATACGAATTCACACAGTTTTTGATCAAAACAAAATTTATAATTTAATCTAGCAAGACGTCTTCTCGCGTAATCATCATCCGGCTACTTCAGGTTCATCTGAAATTATTATTTGTCTAAGGAAACTCATTTTAATATTTCTGGAAACTTTTAGGACACACGAAATAAGACTTTTGTTCCATAACTTCTCCCACTTCTTTTAGGAGCAAGCTTTGCGATGAGTTGATAGAAACAAATAGAAAATGACATCAGGTGGTTTACTTTAATATTCCTTACCAAGTTTAGAAAGGAAATTGTATCTACATCCACGAGTTACGTAAATCATCTCTCAAGTTTTGATATAACCAGTGGTGGAATGAACATCTTTTTTTATTTATTTATATTTACATTATGTGTATCTTGAAACATCAACGATATAGAAATCGATCTGATAATCTTTTCAGGGGTTCTCTCAAATAATGTCCTTAATCCCTTCACTTTTAATTCTTAAAGCATTTTCCTTACACTTTAATGTAGAAAAGAATAATGCAGTTCTACGACAACAGTTATTTTTTAAATAGTCAAATGCACCACAAACTTTTGTTCAGATTTCTGTGGCATAAAAAAGAAGTCGTTCAACTGACAAGAATGTGTATCTCAACTGTTTTTAAAGATCGCTCTCTTCGAGATCTTGCAGGTAGAATGCTGTTTCTATCTATTTCCAAGATTTTCTTAATCCATCGTCGTTAGAAATCGTCTTCCTAGATTTTGCTTCAGTTTCACATATTTTTATTTCTCTTTATCTGGATGTCGAAGAATGTCGTATTGAATTTTAAACTGTACAGGGTCTCTATATAGCCACGTATAGGCATCGATTTTCGATGTTTTTTACATATCTTATCAAAGTATTAATCGCACATTTACTGCATATTGCCGTATTAGATATAAATCCAAATCGGGCTATAAAAATGCTTTAAAGTTCATTGATTGTGAAATCAGTATCTAAATAATCTTCGTCAATGCTCAAATTATAAATCTCTTCTTCAGTATATATTTTTTCTTGATCTGAAATTTCTCGGAAAAAATTATGGCCATGCAATAGGGGTCTCCTAAAAATGTTATTACGGTTCTTTACTAGGAACGTATCAAAATGTCTGTTAAAGTTAGTTTAGAATTTAAAAGGCATGAATCTGTCCTAACAGAATTTCTCTTTCTACAAACATTGTATTTCCATATAAAACCATCTGAATGACATTTAGATTTTTGCAATGCCATCGATATAAGATAATTAAAACAGTACATTGTTTTTTTTATTCCATGACTGTAAAGGCAACTTGATATTCAATGACTGAGAATTTAAAATTGCCTTTACAATTATATGAGGACGATAAATAAAAAGACTAAAACAATGAACAAAAATAATTATTCAACTAACAGAAGGATTCTAAAAAAATATTTGAGTCGATCACAGTAAAAGGAAGAAAATGTCAAATGGAAAAGTCTATATACAACGTTATTTTGGATCTAATAGTATCTTTCGTCAGGTATTCTTTAGTTTCTGATAGATTTTCTTTCAAGTTGTTTCGCAACGTCGCAAAAATATGATTTTCCTGAATTGTATAGTTTCTGATTCTCTTGGCAATAATGAACTGAAAATTTTGGCTTGGATAGAGATTGTTTCGCAAGGTCGTAATATATAATTTTCCTGAAGTGAAGTGTTTTCTGATTCTTTTGGGTAATAGTGAATTAAAAATTTTGACTTCGATAATATCTTTTGTTTGGAAACTAATTAATATATTTTTGAATTTTTTTTTATCAATTTTCATTATTGATTTTTTTATTCAATATATTATTCTTGGTAATTAATTATATAAATAAATAATTAATTATTATATTCTTCTGTCCTCTGTTCTTCTTCCTTTTTTTATCAACAATAATTTTTTATTCTTTTTTTCTTTTCTTTTTTATAACTCAATCTTTTACATAGATTAATAAAAAATATTATAAAATAAAAGTACACATTGATGAAAGACACTGACAAAAGAAACACACAAAAGAAAGGAAATGGCAGAATTAAAGTATGGCACTACAATGACATTGTAGAAACTCAATTACTTCAAAGTTAAAAATGGTCTTCTGTCCTTTCAGTTGTAGATAAACCAAGAGTAATTTATCTGAAATAAGGGCCTTATTTCATAACTAAACCAGAATTTGATAAATTTGAATTTAAAAACTTCTTGGAGGAATGTTAGAACAAGTCCATAAGGTCGAAATCATGTTATATAGTTTTTTAAGAGTAATGTCCTAAACGAAGGAAATCAAAAAAATATGTGAAGAGTTTTCCAATAAAAATATAGATCTAGTGGTCGACAAGATTACAGATAAAATCTTTTAGATATTCCTCATATACTTTCCGTATAATGCTATAAGCGGTTGGTGGAGGGTCTTATTCTTTTTTAATCGTTCGAATAGACCAAGCAATTGCTGATAGTACCAATTATGAGATTATAAATCTTTTACTGGTGTAAACGGAGATCGGCAAAGGGTTGACAAAATAAAAAGAAACATCTTGATCATGAACATACGATAAAAGAATAAATCGTTTGTAACATTTAATAGCTGCATTAATCGTGCTATATGTTTTTGAAAATTGTTCATCGTCCAACTACAGAAATCAGAGCTGATTCCTTGAAATTTATTAGATTGCCTCGAAACAAATGTTCAGTGATTAAAATAGGTATAGTCAGCTACAATATCAAGTAAAACCCCATTAAGCCCGCCTAAATTCCATATTATGAACGGTGGATTACATGGATAGATTTTAATTTCACATTGCAACAAATTTCAATAGTATAAAATTATTAAAGAACTCAAACTAGTGAAAAAATGTTTTATTGCTGATCCTATAAAAACCTGTAAGACGAATTGCAGGGATATTAACATTTCCATATATACCCATCTTTTTCTGCCCACTTTTGGACAACCTTGTGGCATCCCATACATTAATAGTCTATTTTTACACATTATGCTATTTGTGTAATCACTCATTCATTTATTTGTTTTCCGCGATAAATTAAATATCACACGATTTATCAGATTATGATACAATTCTAAACAAATAAAACCATAAATAGATGTTTTATTTAGAATCCCGAGAAAAGAAATAATACGTAGAAGAGATGACAAGAACTAAAACTAATATGAATAAAAGTATTAAAACCAAATCTACTCTAGAGTTGTATTACTGGCAGGGATACGACAAAACCACATCCTTTTTTCCTCTTCACGTGCACCGCATTCATAACTATTTTCATTTTATTTACACTTTGGAAGAAAGTTATTTTGACTCTAAAAATTACTGAAAATATTTCCTTTTTCTTTCGTAAATTTCATTCACTGTGTATATTTTATTCTCATCTACAATTTTATAACGAGATTCCCTAGCCATAACAATTCGATCGGGCCGCCTACGAGGAGGTTGCCTAATTTCTAGATTTATTTTATGAAATTTTGTATCAATGATTACTGCATTTATACATAAAAAATTTTCCTCGAGTTCCTTCAACTAAAACAGTAATCGAACTTTATACTCATTTTAGAAAAATGTTCTTAACGATAAAATAAGGAATTTACACTGCGAATCGTTCTAGATACTTATCTGTTCTGAATGTTGTGGTTTTAGATAAATTTTTACCTGAGTACTGAACATCTCTTCGGTAAACGAGATGAATTAAACCAGGTAAACAAGCTATATAAGCCACAATAATAACTGATGGTGCAAGAGCGGGCGCAGCGGTTTTGTGTTCGCGGCGCGCCGGCGACGGAGAGAGAACATCCGGTCGGGGGGTCACATTTAAAATTTGCATCTTACATTCTTCCTGCTTAACCGATTGAGTAGAATGAGGGAACTGCGAACCAGGCATCGAATTATCGTCATCATCCAACAATGCAATCTCCCGCTCGCTGTTTGAATCAATCTAACACTCATCATATTGATTATTAAGATTGTCTGATTTTATAGAGCATCTGTACGCTTGCATATTAGAATTTGAAACTCGTAGCGAATCCAATAGCTTTTGAATTAATTCAGCAGTTGAAAGATTTGAAATTTGTAATTGATGAGCGGTCAACATAAGATTAGAATTGTTCATATTTGATGCATCAAAGCCTCGCAATTTTTCAATAACGAACGAATTTCATCATATATCCTCATCTCAGATGCACAAATTTTTTCTGAGAGGATTCAACCGATTAATCAAACTCTCAACCAAGTCGCATTCTCCTGAATTCAGGGATGAAACAGTTGCAACCGATTTCATATTTCAAATTGAAAAACACAAATTTTCAATCGATTTTTGAACAATATGGCGACTTTTACCCTTTTTTTTAAAAAAAATAACTCAACTCATAAAGAAAGAAAACTTTCGCTCCGTAACAAAATTTTATTGTTTTTTTTTTAATTCACAAAATTCGATCCAATTTTAATAACAATAAAAAAATGGCGACTTTTGCATCAATTTAAAAACTTTTTTGCGCCGAAATAATAATTTTGGTTCGAACAAACAAAGTCATAAAAAATAATAACACTAATAAAATTCGACCGATCTAATTCTAACCACAATAATTTCGTTGATGCTTTCATTTTTATCGATTATTCCGCTCAAAATTGGTCCACAAAAATGACAAATCGAATTTCGAATATTAATGAGATTTTTTAAATGATTTTCAACACAGATTTATTGATTTAATCTTTGCTTTTATCATCGATCAATTCGTTGAGTAATTCACCGATTATACAGAATACACGCGCAAAATAATATTGGTCGTTGTATTTAAAGTCGTGTATTCGGACATGTATTAGAAAATATCCTTTAGATACGAAATGGATGCTGTAAAATCGGGTCTAGTTTTACCCTTTATGTGATCTCTACGATGATTTTCCATTCGAAAAATATCCAATAACTTTTGTTTCAGATGAAACAAATCCTTTCTTATTAATTTCGATTTTTTTCTTCGTCGATTTCAAACATTTGGTCAAGATTTGAATCCTTAAATACAGCAAGTCGTTCGAAATAAATACCGTCTTTATTTACCGCCTTTCCTTTGTTTCGACGAATGTAACCGTATTTATTTCTGATGTAACAACTGTCTTTATCTTTTCTGTCGTTGAATGATATTTTCTCTGCCGCTGTATCGATGGCAATCAGACATTTTTGCAAATTAAATTTGTTGTTCCATTTCACAATCGCCTCAAAAATATTTTCCAGGTGCTTTAAGTCATTCTTTTTATCGCGCTCTTCTTTACTCATTTCTTTACGACGAAATATTCGGTTGATTATCTCTGTCATTTGACAGTTGTCGATTTTCGATTAAGCTGTGCTAATCAAATATCTGTTGATCGAAATCAACAATAAGAAACCTTCTAGTTTTGATTTTGTAGTTCG